>JACEIK010006488.1:11740-89813 GCA_018107945.1 Datura stramonium
CGAGGGACCTAACGACTCGTGGTCACTAACCATGACTCATGGTCACCAGTCATGGACCACACTGTCACACTTCTGAAGATTAGATGCTAAGCTTGGTAACGAGTCACCTAACGAGTCGTTACCACTGACACCGACTCGTTGTGACACTCGTTATGTGCACTGGCTAAAAACTTATTAGGGCTGGAAATGGGGGATGTAACGAGTTGTTACTAGGGACCACGACTTGTTTCCCCCATCCGTCAAGTACATTGCTCCACTAATAATATCCCCAACTCAGGCCTGACCACGAGTGACTCAATGGGTCGTGGTTAGTGGCACGTCTCGTGAAGTCTCTCGTTGGGTGCACTGCTTCTTATTTTCAATACTTACTCCTTCTCACGACTGACCTAATAAGCATTGGGTCTCATAACGACTTGTTAGGTGAGTCATTCTGTAGCATTTCTTTAGCTTTTTCAGATTTCCTGATTTATGTCCCGGAATTATATTTTGAGTTTTCAGGGCATTATAATATCTCTCCCTTGTAAACATTCATCCTCGAATGTTAGAAAACACATAGGAAAGCAGAGAATAACAGTAAAAATTTCCAAATACTGCTCATTTAACTTCAAAAATATCTGAACTACTACCTCCATTTCAAAATACACAACTGAACTTAATTTACCTTTCATACATACATTCAAAAACATAAAAGTGACTTGAACACCTGAACTGAATCATGAAAGCTACATTGAGTTCTAGGGTCAAACTAATGTCTCAAGCCGTGATAGAGCCGGTAGATAACAAATGCGGGTATTTGGCCATCATATCTGCTTCGGCCTCCCATGTAGCTCCCTCAACCCGCTAATTTCTCCATAAAACTTTGACTGAAGCTATTTCCTTGTTCCTCAGCTTACGAACCTGACGGTCAAGGATCTGGGCTGGTACTTCCTCATATGAGATACTATCTTTTATCCCTACACTGTCCAATGGAACAATTGAGGTTGGATCTCCGATGCACTTCTTCAAAAGTGACACATGAAAAACTGGGTGTACGGATGCTAGTTCTGAAGGTAATTCTAGCTCATAGGCTACATTGCCGATATGCCTCAAAATTCTATAAGGTCATACGTACCTCGAGATGAGTTTTCCCTTCTTTCCAAACCTCATCACCCCTTTCATGGGAGAAATTTTTAGGTAAACCTAGTCATCAACTGCAAGTTCCAACTCTCCTCTTCGCACATCAGCATAAGATTTCTGATGGCTCTGAGCTATTTTTAACCTTTCTCAGATGAGCTGAACTTTCTGCATTGCCTCATGAACCGAGTCTTGCCCTATCAAGGTATCTTCTCCAACCTCGAATCACCCTATAGGAGAACTACACCTTCTCCTATATAGTGCTTCTAATGGGGCCATCTGAATGCTAGAAAGGTAGCTATTATTGTACGCAAACTCGATAAGAGGCAAATGGTCATCCCAATTACCCTTAAAATCAATCGCGCACGCTCTTAGCATATCTTATAGGGTCTAAATAGTCCACTCAGCTTGCCCATTGGTCTGCGGGTGAAAAGTTGTGCTGAGCTTGACCTGAGTGCCTAGTCCCTTCTGAAAGGACTTCCAAAAGTGTAAGGTGAATTGCGTTCCCCTGTTTGAAATGATAGCCAAGGGCATCCCATGGAGTTTGACTAACTCTCAGATGTAAATTTTGGCATAGTCCTCAGCTGTGTCTATGGTTTTAACTAGGAGGAAGTGTGCTGACTTAGTCATCTGATCTACTACCACCCAGATTGAGTCATGCTGTCAGCAAGTCCGAGGTAGACCCGTAATGAAGTCCATATTTACTTTTTCCCACTTCCACATGGGTATACTGATGACTTGAGTCATTCCTCCTGGTCTTTGATGTTCCACCTTATTTTTTTGGCAGTTCGGGCCCTTGGCTACGAATTCCACGATGTCTCTTTTCATGCCATTCCACCAGTAAATATCCCGCAAATTGCTGTACATTTTGGTAGCACCGGGGTGAATGGAGTACCTCGAGCTGTGTGCCTCAGCCAGTATCTATTGTCTCAACTCACCAACATCCGGTACACACAACCTTCCCTGGTAACGGAGCACACCATCTCCTCCTTTGGAGAAAGCCTCAACCTCCTTTCCGAGAATTGCTTCTTTAAGTTTAAGTAGAACTGGATCTTTATCTTGTCTGGACCTAAATTCAACTACCAAGGATGAATCTGACCCACTATGCACTACCACCCCACCTTCGGCTGAATCCACCAGCTGCACCCCCAACCGGGCTAGTATGTGGACATCCCTTGCTAACTCCTTTTTGTCTTCCTCAATATGAGTCACACTCCCCATAGACCGTCTGTTTAGGGCATCAGCCACTACATTGTCTTTGACCGGGTGATATAGTACACTCATGTCATAGTCTTTAGCAACTCCAACCACCGTCTCTAATGCAGGTTTAGGTCCTTCTGGCTGAACACATACTGAAGGCTCTTGTGATCTGTGAACACATCCATGTGAGCCCTCTACAGGTAATGTCTCCATATTTTTAGCGCGAATACCACCGCTGCCAACTCCAAGTCATGAGTTGGATAATTCTTCTCATGAACTTTGAGCTGTCTGGAAGAATAGGCTATCACTTTTCCCCACTGCATCAGAACGCAACCGAGTCCAACTCTAGAAGTGTCACAATAAACAACCAACCCATCTGATCCTTCTGGCAAGGTTAACACCGGAGCGGTAGTGAGTCGAGTCTTCAACTTCTGAAAACTCTTCTCACACTCATCCGATCACTAAAATTTCACTTTCTTCTGAGTTAGCTTAGTTAGACGAGATGCTATAGAGGAGAAACCTTCCACAAGCTGTCGGTAATAACCCGCCAAGCCTAGGAAACACCTGATTTCAGTAGGAGAGGTAGGTTTGGGACAATCTTTTACGACTACTATCTTGTGAGGATCTACTTGTATTCCTTCACCTGAGACCACATGACCTAAGAAGGTCACGGACTTTAACCAGAATTCGCAGTTGCTGAACTTGGCGAACAACTGGCGGTCCCTGAGTGTCTGCAATGCTAATCTCAGGTTATTTAAATGCTCTTCCTTATTTCTAGAGTATACTAGAATGTCGTCAATAAATACAATGACGAACATATCCAGGTACTGCTTGAAGACCCTATTCATCAAATCTGTGAAGGATGCTGGGGCGTTTGTTATCCTGAAGTACATCACCACAAACTCATATTGACCATACCGAGTTTTGAATGTTGTTTTCGGTATGTCACACTCTCTGATCCTTAACTGATGGTACCCTGACCTGAGGTCGATTTTTGAGAAGCAACTGGCTCCCTGAAGTTAGTCAAATAGGTCGTCAATTCTAGGTAGGGGATACTTGTTCTTATCTGTGACCTTATTCAGCTGACGGTAATCTATGCACTTTCTGAGGGTACCGTCTTTCTTACACACGAATAGCACTGCAACACTCCAGGGAGAGATGTTGGGTCTTATAAAACCCTTGTCAAGAAGATCCTTTAGCTGCTCCTTAAGCTCAGCTAGAGCCATTCTGTAAGGAGGGATGGAGATGGACTTAGTATCTGGGAGGAGGTCTATTCTAAAATCTATTTCCCGTTTAGGGGGAACCCTGGGAAGATCCTCAGGAAAAATGTTTAGGAAATCGCTGACCACAGAGACCGACTGGATACTCAGGGTCTCAGAGTTGGAATCCTTGACCTAAACTAGAAGATATATAAACCCCTTGGATATGACTTTCTGCGCCTTAAGGTAGGAAAATAAACCTACCCTTAGGCGCTGAACTGCTACCCATCCATTCTAACACTGGCTCGTTGGGAAATTGAAACTTGACAACTCTAGTTCTGCAATCGATTGAGGCATAGAAGGAGTGTAACCAATCCATGCTGAGAATAAGGTCAAAGCCGACCATGTATAACTCTACAAGATCAGCCGGAAGAACATTATTCACGACTGAGACTGGGTAGTTTCAATACACGTCGAGATGGAAGAGACGTAACATACCCGTGACTATATCAGGTGAGCTCTCCTAATCCTAACAGGAAGATAGAGCATAGAAATGATTTTGACGTTGATCGTCATCTGTACCTGATGTGTTGGCCTACTGAGCTGGTCAGTCTGCGAGAGTTGATGAAGTAGTAGATTGTAATCTCCATCGCCCGGCTGATGGGCACTCCATGAGCCAATGCCCAAGCTGTCCACACCCAAAACAGCCCTCTCGACCCTGACGGAACTCTCCCGGATGGTTCCTATCACACTTGGGACAAGCTGGATACTTGTTCCCAGTAATGTGGGCCTGAGACTGAGTGCCATATGACCTACCCCTTCGATCCTGGAGGGACCGAAAGGTTGGGGAGTTGGATGAGCTGGGTGGTAGGGATCTCTGCTGTTGTTGCGGTGGGCGGTTACCACTGCTAGACCTTTGATGGCCAAAATCTAAATGGTCAGTCCTTGCCCATTTTTTCTTTTGCTCCATATCGTTCAGCTTTTCGGCCTCAATTTGCTGGGAATAAACAATCAAGCTTGAAAGGTCCATGTCCTTAATCAACATTGCGGTTCTTCACTCCTTGAGGACCGGATTTGATACTCCATTTACAAACATCGATATGCGAGCCCTTGGCCTCGCTACCATCTATGGAGTGTACTTAGACAGCCTAGTAAGCTCCAGAGCATACTCCTCCACGGTCCTATTGCCCTACCAAAAATTCATAAACTCTACCATCTTTTCCTTCCTTAGCTCTCGAGGGAAAAACCTGTCCAAGAAAGCTGTGTGGAATTATTCGCACTACATTGGTACTTCTCCGGCTGGACGCCCCTTTTTCCACTGGTCATTCCAGACCTGAGCTATCCCTTTGAGCTGGTAGGTAGCCAGATCAGCACTCTCCGAGGAGCTGAAACCCATAGTGCGAGTAATCTTCCTGATCTCATCCACAAACTCCCCTACCTTGGATCCTTGAAAAGATTGAGGGTTCATATAGGTGAAGTCCCTCACCCTCGTAGCTACTGCAGACCCATTGGTGTTCATCGGCACCACCTACTAGTTCACCTGGTTGGTGACTGTTTGGGCCAGCAGTTGGATGGATGCCCAAAATTCAGTGGTAGATATGGAATCATCTTGAGGAGCTTCCGCGGATGGTGGGTCAGGTCTGTTGCGTTATCGGCCCTTCTTCCGTTACCGCTTCGGGTAGGCATGATTCACTAAAATGAAACACAACATGAGTTAGAAGGGTGTTTCTGGAATTGAACTTTAATGCACGATAGGGAGTATGAAAAAAAGGGAGTTTTACTAATAACATCTTATAGCCTCCTCGTCATAAGTGTGGCACGCTTCACGCCCATGAAAAGGACTCTACTCAATGTGGCTTTCAAACTTTACGAGGCTACTCTAAACCTAGTGCTTTGATACAAAGTTTGTCACGCCCCGAGTCCAAACCTTGGACGTAACACGGTACTTAAAGACACAAGTGACTCCAAGTCAACCCCTGGTCTATCATACACTGGTATTCTGAATCACAATAGCTAACGATGTTGAGTCTGGGAACCTGCAGCTGTATCATGAAACGATACAACATAACAGTATGCGTTAGTACTTTGAATGTACTGAGTACGCGGGAGAAAACATATCTGAATATAAAGTCTGAACTGAAATGACACACAATGACCAACGGGAAAGCTGAACTGAACTACTTATGTAAATTGAAATGGTCAAGATGACCCTGTCTGATGGTCAAAGACATGCCCTAAGCCTGAAAAACCGAGTCTGAGAGACCACACTGTAATGATCTGAACTGAACTGAACTATCAAAAACTGAGACTGAACTGAACTGACTAGTGGGATGGCCTTTAACCGACATATAACCACATGAGCTAGATGTGGAGTCCCATGTATACACCCCATCGGTAGAACCCAATATACCTTTCCAGGGTATAAAGGCATGAACTGGGTGATCTCAAAAGGCTGGGGCCAGTCATGCTATGTAATACTGTAACCTACACTGGCAACGTAGTTTTGGGAACTTGGGTGCACTGGAACCCCGACCCGCTCGGTGCTAAGTCTTACTCCCACTGGAAACCTATACTGAACTGCTAAGCGGATAACACAAAACTGGGGCCCAAGAATAGTTAGGGACATATAACTGAAAGTACCCTAAGAGTCTTATCGGACCAGATTTTGAAACTGGGTTTTAGACTGGTTAGAGCTGCTTATCTAGAAGTGTCGTAACCGTCTAAGAACAAACTGTAACTGAACTAGGGTCCTGGGGCTGGTCAGAGCTATATTACAAGAATGTCATGACCGCCTAATGGAGCAAAGAACTATAATTTGAGTTTAATTCTGATAACTGAGAGGCACCACAGACAACTCGAAAATAGACTGAAGTCAAACTGATCAGTTGACACTTTCTGAATAGTGCTGAAGAGGTTCTACATTCTAATTGAACTTACTAAGCATCTAATAGAGAACACAGCTCATTCCAACAACATGGGGATCAGAATATGACGAATTTTTAAGAATTTAAAGGGGGTTTCATCCAAAAAGGGTAAAATAATTCTCCTCAATGGAATAATTGCTCACACACATATATATAATAAGAATTTTAAGGATATTCAACCTAAAACATACTTTGAAAAGTAGACCGAATTTAATACGAAATAATCTTTACTTGAAAATTTAGGTCTATAAATCATCTTGGCAATAACAACAACAATTTACTTATGAATTGATGAAGATAATATGAGTAATAAACATGGATAATAACCCAATTGAAATTAACAAGAACCAACATGAATATATCTTCATATTCAAAAATCACAAGGCTAAACTGATAGGGAAATTATGGGAGGATATTGGGGGACACAAGGNCAACAATTTACCTATTAATTGATGGAGATCATATGAATAATAAACATGGATAATAACCCAACTGAAATTAATGAAGACCAACATGAAATCTCTTCATATTCGAAAATCTCAGGCTAAACTGATAGGGAAATTATGGGAGGATATTGGGGGACACAAGGGAAGGACAATTCCCTTGTTGAATTCCCACATACCTGACTAAAATTCTCCCGGAGAAGAGGACTTGAACTGCTGCAATGGAGGAAAACCCTAAGCTTGCTTGAGAGTTTTCTTGAGGAACTCTTCGATAGTTTTTTAGAGAAAGATCGTGGGAATAAGGGGAGGAGCCGTTCAAACCCCTTAATAAGTTTAAAATTACGTCCAAAACAACGTAGTTTAAAGCTTAGGAAAGTAGGAAATTACTAGATAGCCCTGAGAAAATCCACTGGGAAAACTGTCAGGTGACCCTAACGGGTCGTGGTGGCTGACCACAACTCATGATCACTCCCATTAGGTACACTGCCAAGTCTCCCCATTAGGTAACCACGAGGGAACTAATGATTCATGGTCACTGAACATGACTCGTGGTCACCAGTCGTGGACCACACTGTCACACTACTGAAGATTAGATGCTATGCTTTGTAACGAGTCACCTAACGAGTCGTTACCACTGATGATGACTCGTAGTGAAACTCGTTAGGTGCATTGGCTAAAATGATTAGGGCTGGAAATGGGGGACATAACAAGTTGTTACGAGGGACCATGACTCATTTCCCCCATCCGTCGAGTACACTGCTCCACTGATAATATCCCTAACTCAGGCCTGACCACGAGTGCCTCAACGGGTCGTGGTTAGTGACCACGACTCGCGAAGTCTCTCGTTGGGTGAACTGCTTCTTATTTTCAATACTTCTTCTTCTCATGACTGACCTAATGAGTTGTTGGGTCTCACAACGACTCATTAGGTGAGTCATTCTGTAGCATTTCTGCAGCTTTTCTAGATTTCCTGATTTAAGTCCCGAAATTAGATTTTGAGTTACTGGGGTATTATAGAAACTACTCTGTTCTTCTGTCCATTATATTAGTAGAATTCTAGTGTTTTTCTTTCATGCCAAAGCCTTAGAAGTTTAGGGTTAGCTGTTGGGCCTGAGTTGGTAAGTTGGACAACATAAGGCACAGTCGAGCAATATAACTGTCAGAGGCTGTTGGCATACATTGATGCCTCCAGGGCTAGAATTTGGATAGGATGTTCTTACCCTAGAGTCAGCAGCACAAGGGTTGCCTAGTTTACTGAGTGACAGCCTGCCATCTAGTTAGCTACTGCTAGTGACTGTTAGTTGTAGTCAACTTAGTGCTTGTCATACAGGTTGCCCAAGAGGTTATCCCAATTATACAAGTCAGGTACACCCATGGGTACCCTAAGGAGGGGACATTATTAGTAGTTGAATGCGGGGCCAATGCCCCGGCCTACTTGTATAGATACTCAGGCGTAGGTTGTCGCGAGTGACCAGGTCTAGATAAACCTACCTACGAGGCTAGAAATTGCCAAAAGAAGTCATATGAAATCTGAACAGACCAACTTAAGGTCTAAGTGAGTAGAACCATAGTAGTATAGTATTACCTTCAGGCTAAGAATTATACTAAGCTGCCTGTGGAAGGTTAGGTGTTGACTGCTCAGGAGCATGTCCGATTAGTAGTAGCCCTACAGTTGTTCTAAGCAAAGAAACTAAATAGAGGGTCATCCACGACCTTACGATTCACTTATGAGCTATCATTATCCTAGCATGACATTTAGAGTATTGTTTAAGCCACTCCATATCTCGCCCTATCCTGTCTAGACCATTAGAGATTATGATCACTGCCAGGATCCTCTGATCTGACGTAGGCACACGGGGTGTTCTTGTTGGCAGCTATACAGACTATTCTAGGGGCGAGTAGCGATTGCATTAGGCCTTAAGAGCCAGATATTCCTTTTCAGTGGCTAGATTAAGACTAAGCTGTGGTATATTGGTTGGGATACCCTACCTAGGATAGCCTTCCTTGACCAACTTTAGGGTTTCTAGCTGTGTCATCACCTACGAGGCTATTAATCGCTCATAGGAGCTATATGATGTTGCTCCGAGTAGCTATGTGTTTTCCCAAGGGACTATATACAGGCCCAAGGGCCATATTTCAATCCCTCCATGAATGGGCTTCTACTTTTATGTCGTACCGATATTATTAACCCTCTGTCAAGCCTTGTGTGCTTATGGTACAGTTAAAGGAGCTCAATGGGCTCAAACACAATTATAGGAGTCCAGCGGGCTCAAATGCATGCCCAGAAGCCAGATAGGTTAGCTATAGTGCCAGTAGAATCATAAGAACCTAGATAGGGGTATATAGATTGAATTGTGCTTGCTAGGGCTTATGGGGCCCCGATAGGTTGTTTCTGTGTTGCTTGCACCTTCTAGGCTTATGGGGGCCAGGTTAGGTTCTTGTTTGTATACTTGCTTGCTAGCTATAGCCTATGAATGTATAGTCGTACAGTTTCAGGTCATATACGTGTAGTGATTTACTAGATATAGGTTATGGATTAGAAAACTTACAAGTTATCTTCTACCCCTTCTTGCTACTTATTTTCAGTCTTTATTAGCTTCTATTCAGCTTTTTATTACTGCCTTACATATTCAGTATATATTGTACTAACACCCATGCATGGGGCACTTCATACTTACCTGTAGGTTCAGACAGACAGGTTTCGGGATCTCCTAGCAGTTATTCAAAGTCAGCATATTGGCCAGCTCCTTTAGTTCGGAGTTGCTCGGTTGTAAAGATTACCTGTCTTTTATTGGTATAGCATTTGGGTAGGCAAGGGCCCTGTCCCAACCAATATTTTCACTCTTAGAGGCTTGCAGACTACAGTCTTCAGTTAGTTGTCCGTGTTGGCCATGTGGGGCCTTTATATGTTCAGCTCTATATGTTGGCCGTGTGAGGCCTAGTTTAGCCGGTTAGTTAGCAGCCTTGTCAGCTATAGTATGGATATGACCGCCTGTTTTCATTCTGTTATAACTTGACAACATGGAGGTCTTTCCGGCCCGCATAGGAACCCTTTTATTGTTATGTTGGCTGGGTTAGCTGCTTTTATTTACAGGTGTTGCGTGGCCTTGTCAGCCCGAGGCTATATTTACAACTTATATATAACAGTTTGTTTTCTTAATTTTGAGTTGCTAGTAGGCACCAGAGGTTCTTATACCAAGCAAAGTCATCCCAAATCCCAATGTGGCATTAGGTGCTAGTTGTGCCTCCCAAAAAGGGGTGTGACAAATTTGGTATCAGAGCCATGTCATATCCTAGGGAGTATGCAAGCCGTGTATAGTAAAGTCTTGTAAATAAATGTTTTGTGAACCACATATTATAAGCAGGAGGCTTTAAGGCATCATATTATGGTTACCCCTCCTTCTTCTCAGATCGTGCTATAGAGCTGAGTTTTATAGGGATGAGTCCCTAAGCTTTCATTGTTATCTCTGTATAGAGCAATGTTTGATATGGGACAAACTTCAGTTAGACGCAAGTTAGCTACAACAGTAGGAGAGGGTACCAGTGAGGTGCCAAAGTTGGGGGACAGTCAGCCTAACGACGGAACCAGACATCTTTTAATCTCCCCAGCATCCTCCCGGAGCACCAGGAACTTCCTAAGGTAATAGATATGCCTGCACCGTCCCCAGCACTTTCTACAGCCTAAGGATAGAAGGTCAAGAGTATAGTATATATGTGAGTTGGCTTACTTAGTAGATATTTAGAAATAGATAGGGGCGACAGTTAATGTTGGGTTACCTGAGATATGCGAAGGATTGTGTGAGGGTTGCACCTCTGGCTTTTTGAGTTTGTTGAGTTTTGCCCCTTAGACCTGTTGTAGAATGATAGGGTCATTTTCTACCTACCAGCTTGTTCTTTTAGATAGAAGAAAGTGTAAGTATCAATGCCAGGTTGACCAGAATAAATAGTAAAGGAAGGCTAGGACTGTTGATTCCGAGAAAGTGTTAGAAAGTGGTTAAGACCCCTACTGTTTAAAAAGTTACCTAAACCCTCACAGTAGTTAATAAGGAGGGAAGGTAAGATTTCCAGTAGCACAAAAGTACATGTGAGAATCCATAAGCAATAAACCTCCAGCAATAGTAAAGCTTAGGTTAGAAATAGGCTGATTCTGCCGTAATGTGCTGATGACGATAGTGAATTCCTGAAGAATAATGGCTATGGACCCTAGCTTGTTATGTCGTAGGACAGAGAGATTATATAAGTAGAATTGGCCTGAGTACAGATTAGGACAAAATAGGTTGGTAGACTCGATCAGTAGTATCCTTGCCATTACGGGGCATAGGGAATGAACAACAAATTTTAGCCTATAGAAGTAAGGGGAAGGCACAAGTATCTAGATCTGGAGGAGAAAGGAATCACCTCTAGGTGGTAGCGGGATAATAGATATTAGAATAGCCACTGAATGTCAAGGAATGAGCATCAGGCTGACATTTAAACGATAGTGAGGTTGTAAGCTAGAATACTGCAATATCCCCACTAGTTGTGGAGACGAAGAAGTGATGGTACAGAGACCCTGGCCTAGTGCATCCAGAGATAAGGCCCATCAAAAGGAGTCATTAGACTTCGAGATAGTAGAAGACAGAGTCTTCAGACCTAGAGGTCGACTCTATGTCCTAAATGTGGTAGGGCTCCGTCAGTAGACTGTAGCAAGGTACACCATGTTTGTTATTCGCTCCACCTGGGTTTGGAAAGAACGCATCAAGTTGTGAAAGAGATCTACTAGTGACATAGGAAGAAAAAGGATATTATCGAGTTATGGCATGGATCTCCAATGGCCAGTAAGGGCAGGTTGGACAATTGAAATCGGGCAGGTTAATTTAGGAGACAATCGTGCCTACGTGGAAGTGAGGAGTAGTCAGCATGAATATAGCTACAAGGTTACCTTGTGCTAGGTGTAAATTTGACCTTATTAATTTGTTGTCGAATAGCTATGAAGGTCAAATCTTTCTTGCCGATCAGAAGCACAGTTCAGCTAAAGATTACGCTAGGTTAAATACTAGAGAGATAGTCTGATTGTATGAGATCCCTGTATCTATTTTCAGTCTGACAGAGGGGAACAACTCACAACTAGATTTTGGAAAAATTGTCAGAATAGATTGGGACACAAGTTAATTTGAGTACAACTTCTCATCCCCAGAAAGAAGACCAAGTAGACCATACGATTTAGATGTTCGAAGATGTGTTCGAGTAGAAATGCAGGTCCCATATATGATGACCTGAAGCAAGTAAGTTAGGGATAACTGAACCAGGCATACTACATCAGTTGGGGGAAAAGCATAAATTTATTAGAAATATGTACCGGAAGCCCAGGGTTATCATAAGTCTTAGTCCGATGTGTGGCGTAGAGACTTGGAGTTTAATGTTGATGGATGGGTATTTCTAATGTTTCACTAATGGAGGGCGTGATGAGATTTGGCAAGAAGGACAAGCCCATCTATAGATTCGTCAGACCTTGCCAGATCCTCCGGAAGATCGACCCAGCAGCCTACGAGATAGAGTGCCTTCGGGGCTAGGATCTATCCATCAATGCCACGCAAGCGCGTAAGGGGCCTTTTCTTGGGTTATCACAGTCGAGAATGCTCAGGTCACAGAAGAGCCATCCTATGAGGAGGGTCCAATAGTTATAATAGATTGATAGGTTCGTAGGAGCCATCCCGAGAACCAAAGATGTGACCTATTGAAACCGTATGAAGGAACAAAAGTGCAAAAAGGATGAATTGAGAAGTTTAGGACGACACGAGGTTTAGATTCCCTTAGTTCTTTTAGGCTCTATGATGGTAATATACAAACCCAGACAATTTCAACTAAAGCAAGATAGTTCCAAGTATTATATAGTGTCCTTGCTTCTGTTATTATCAGTTGCTTATATATAGGTGGTGGAACTATGTTATTCAGCTGCAGGTAGCATCCTGTGAGACACCTGTATTGGACTTTTAGGCATTTCAGGCTTCCAAATACTCCATATTGTAGAGGAGACTATACTAAAGTATTTCTAGCAGTAGTTAAAGGAGTTGAGTCTTTTAAGTCTAAAGATTACATTCAAGGATGGATGTTCCTAATGGGGGGATGATGTTACACCCAGTAAGTTTCTATCATTAAACGGAAGCGTGCGTATATATGTTGAGAATTTTGGAATACGATACATGCGGGAAAAGGGACGGGGGATGAATATATGAACACGACATTGAGCGAGTAGGAGGCTGGGACCGGAGGCCCAGCGCATGGGGCGGTGTGCCTTCCCCCCTAGGCCACCACCCCACCTATATACCCCCACCTATATATATATATATATTTAAGTGTTAAATTCTTTATTTTAAAAGTCCCCCTCGGTAGAGAAGAGAAAAGGAGCGTGGAGTTCTTTCATTTTTCATCAAATTAGGCCACTAAACTCCATCCAAACACAAATTCATCTTGGATAACGAGTTCTATGCCTACGGGGAACATCCCTAGGAAGTTATTTTGAAAATTCGTTGGGAGGAGCGAAACTCTGTGGAGTAAAAGTTGTTGGAATCACCTCAAATTGAGTCCTAAGAGGCTACAGGTGATAGGTAAGCATCTCTACCTTCTAAACTCTCGATAAATTGTGAGTTTGCGGCCAAATTAAATGAATTTGAAGTTATAGTTAACCCTATTAAAAGATATAGTTGTTTGTCAATTCCTACTATTGAAATAACCTTATTCTCTCAGTGTAAAGGCTGCAATTGAGTGTAATTGCTGGCTTCAAGATTGAAAACTGCTTGGGTGAATGAAAGTCAGCGTTCGAGGTATGTTAAGGCTTATCTCTTCGGCAAGTTATTCTCGTCGTATAATGATACAACCTATGTTCTTGAACGGAGATGGTGATCCTATATGTTGTAACTAGCCGCTGCTAGTAGATAAGGATTATATATGTTGTGATTAGCTGCTGACGGTAGATTATGATTATATATGTTGTGGTTAGCTGCTAAAAGATGTTATGAGAGTATATTACAATATCCCTTGTCGGGAAAGAGTATGTTAAGTGTGACTCACACTAGGAGCGTCATAGAAACTCCTGTATTCTTCTGTCCACTGTATTAGTATAATTCTGGTGTTTTGTTATCATGCTAAGGCCTTAGAAGTTTAGGGTTAGCTATTGGGCCTGAGTTGGTAAGTTGGACAGCATAGGGCGCAATCGGGCAATATAACTGTCAGTTTGGCACCTGTATTGTCAGTAAAGCTCGCCTAGAGGCTATTGGTGTACCTTGAGACCTCCAGGGTCAAAATTTGTATAGGATGGTCATACCTTAGAGTTAGTGGCACCAGGGTTGTCTAGTGAAATGAGTGACAACCTGCTATCTAGTTAGCTATTGCCAGTGACTGTTAGTTGTAGTCAACTTAGTGCTTGTCATATAGATCGCCCAGGAGGTTATCCCAGTTATACAAGTCAGGTAGACCTATGGGTACCCTAAGGAGGGGACCTTATTAGTAGTTGTATGCGGGGCCAATACCCCTGCTTGCTCGTATAGATACTCAAGCATTGGTTGTCACGAGTGACCAGATCCAGATAAACCTACCTACGAGGCTAGGGATCACCCAAAGAAGTCATATGAAATCTGAACAGACCATGTTAAGGTCTAAGGGACTAGAACCATAGTAGTATATTATTACCTTCAGGATAAGAATTATAGTAAGTTGCTTGTGGAAGGTTAGGGGCTGACTGCTCAAGAGCATATCCGATTAGCAGTATCCCTATAGTTGTTCTAAGCAAAGGAACTAAATAGTGGTTCATCCGCAACCTCATGGTTCGCTTATGACCTATCATTTTCCTAGCATGACATTTAGAGTATCGTTTATGCCACTCCAGATCTCTCCCTATCCTATCTAGACCATTAGAGATTATGATCACTGCCAGGATCCTTTGATCAGACGTAGGCACATGGGGTTTGCTTGTTGGAAGCTATACAAACTATTCTAGGGGAGAGTAGCGGTCGGTTTGACCTTAAGATCCAGATAAGCCTTTTGAGTGGCTAGATTAAGATTAAGCCATAGTATATTGGTCGGGATTGGCCCCACCTAGGATATCCTTCCATTGACCAACTTTAGGGTTTCTAACTATGTAATCACCTACAGGGCTATTGATCACTCAGAGGAGCAATATGATGTTGCTTAGAGGAGCTATGTGATGTCCCAAGGGCCATATTACAGTCCATCCATGAAGGGGCTTCTACTTTTATGCCGTATCGGCATCACTGACCCTCATATGCGCATAGTGATTTACTAGATGGAGGTTATGGATAAGAAAGCTTATAATTAATCTTATGCCCTTCTTTCTACTTACTTTCAGTCTTTATCAGCTTCTATTTAGCTTTCTATTACCTCCTTACAAATTTTATACATATTGTACAGACGCCCATGAATGGGGAGCTGCATACTTGCCTGCAGGTTCAGACAGACAGGTTTTGGGATCTTCTAGCAGTTATGCAGAGTCAGCAGATTGACCATCTCCTTTCATTTTGAGTTGCTCGGTTGCAAATGTTATCTCTCTTTCAATTGTATAGCATTTGGTTAGGCCGGAGCCCTGTCCCCACCAATATTTTCACTCTTAGAGGTTGTAGACTACAATCTTCAGTTAGTTGTCTGTGTTGGCCGTGTGGGGCCTTTATATGTTCAGTTCTGTATGTTGGCCATCTGTGGCCTAGTTTAGCCAGTTAACTAGAAGCCTTATCGGCTATAATATGGATATGACCGCCTGTTTTCATTCTGTTATAACTAGACAACATGGTGGTCTTTTTGGCCTACATAGGATCCCTTTTATTATTACTTTGGCTAGGTTAGCTGTTTTCTTTTACAAGAGCTGTGTGGCCTTGTCGGCCCTAGGCTATGTTTACTACCGAGATATAGCAGTTTGTTTTCTTAATTTTGAGTTGCTGGTAGGAACCAGAGGTGCTTATACCTAGCCAAGTCAGCCTAGATCCCAGTGTGGCATTAGGTGCCTGACGTGCCTCCCAAGGTGGGGCATGACATCATATCAAACTATTAGTTTTAACAATTAGTTTCTAGAGATTAACCCTTATGCATTTTTTTCATGAAATTGAAATAAGAAAAATATTCTTGTCAAGGAGTGGTAAAATCAGGTCTTCCCCAGGTATGTAGGGTTATGAATGGGTGAATCTGTTCACACCCATGCTCAATCTCTCTCTAAATCATGAAATTCCTATGTTGATTCTATGAGGTTTTAAATCAATGCATGAAATTCCTATTCTCCACATGGGTATGATCTAAATGAGTTTTTATTATTGAATTATGAATTATGAATTATGGGCAAGTTTTACGTTGTTTTCCACTAAAACCATGTTTCAATCTTTTTAAACTTAAATGCCCATTTATGAGAAGTTCATGAAAGATGAGATTTATGATGAATGTTCATGTATGATGAGATATTAATGATGAAAATCATGTTTTCAAGTTACCCATGTTTGTAATAATATTTTCAAGTGAATTGAGTATTTTCAAGCATGTTAAAATATTGGGAAATGCCCACATGTTCAAGTATGATTTATGATTTATGATATGGATTTCATGATTGATATATTTATGATGTTGGCCAGTTTATGGGTCCTCGATACATAGATAAACATGTATGTGAATGGGGATTAATGATGTTAATGTTTATTTACGTATGAGTCTAATGTGCATGGTTTTGGAAACAATGGCTAGCACTGAGTAGCCCGGCGATCAAAGGACTATGCTGGGTTGTCTCATAACTATGTTCCACCATAGGTTCATGTTGATATAAATGTTAATGGATCCCCTCTTTCGTAATATCACATAATGCATGTCCCTTGCCTGGCAAGCCTGGGATGACTCTGCCAACTTGAGTGAGATAGTAGGGGCATCATGTAAGGCTCTACCATGATGATGTCGGTTATGACGAGTCCTCCCATTGTTCCTCATTATTTATGCATGGTTATGTTCATATTGTTTTGTCTCAAGTTACGTTTAATGAAGCTTTTGTCCAATTATTATAATTACGACTAATTTATGAATGTTTTGAAAACCTTGAGCCTTATGTTACATTATGATATTTATGTTATGAGCATGTTATCCTACTCTTATGAACTTTTATGTATTTTTAATGTTCGTTTCACTTACCTTGCATACTTGGTAAATTTCACATATTGATTGCATACTCTATGCTGTATCATTTCATGATACAGGCTCTGATCTTCAGACCAACACCGTCATTAGCTCGTTCTTAGAGTTAGCATCCAGTTCATTGGTGATTCCTCCTTCCCCGAGGACCAGTTGATATTAGTTATCCCTTTATGTTCAGTTTTCTAGACTCGTCGGGTTAGTTGGGGGTGTTGTCCCATCAATCCATCAGGTATGTTAGAGGCTTTTACACTATGTGTAATATTCAGATGTCATGTACGAAGTGCATTTTATTTTCTATGTATGTCATGATTACATTTCCTCTATGATATTACATTGAGTATTCTGCTTTGTTTGATTGAGTTAGATATATGTTCATGTAAGGGTCGACTTGGAGTCTCACGGGGCTCCTTGTCCCGTGTTGCAACCGAGGTCTACGTTCGGGTCGTGACACACTTGGTATCAGAGTAAGAGGTTTGAAATGTCCTAGGGTGTCTGAAAGCCGCGTTAAGTAGAATCTTTTTCATGGGTGTGAAGCACAACACACTTATGATGAAGAGGCTACGAGACATTTAGGAAATGTTCCCTTCTTTCATGATCTATGTCGTGTGATGAAAAGTCTTTCTATCCTCCTAATTCGTGCTATTCATGATTGCAGAATCATGGATCCCCGTGGAGTTAACGATAGAAGGGATGCGAGTGTAAGGAACCCTCATTCATACCCTCACATACCAGGGTAAATCTGATTTACACTTTTTCTTGAATGCCCAAAGGAAATTGAAGAGAAATTGGGGAAGTTCTTCAAACTTGATCTCCAAGGAAGAGTTCTAATTTGCATGCATGGAATTGTAAGGCTTAGAATAGGTTTGACACCCTTAAACCCCTGCTAACTGATCTTGAAATGACATAGTTTAGAACCTTAGAGTTTAGGAATTACGAAAATACCCTTAATAAAAAGTCTGGAATTTCTGCACTGCTAGTGACAGTGAGTGATACCACTGGTCATACTTTGATACCACGACTCACGGTATCCATCCATTACTTCCTTCCCTCATTCTTCAGTTCTCAGGTCTTGATACCATGACTAGAAAAGACGAGTTGTTACATCAAACAACAATCCGCTGTCACCTCCCGTTACTGCCTCTGATGAACTTTCCCCTAGTCTTCCCATGAGTCACCACACGACTCGTACCTTCATCCAATGAGTCGTGGACTCCATCCGTTACTTCAACTGGGGAATTTTCCTTCTCTTTTCCATGAGCATTTACCACGACTCATTGTTCCTCACAATGATTCATACTACGACTCGTTACATCTTCCTATGGGTCGTACCATGGACCCGTTACTTCTGAGTCTATTTCTGGAGAACCTGACCACAAGTGTCTCCAATAGGTTGTTAGACCCTCCAACGACTCGTATCACAAGTCATTCTGAGTAAGATCTCAGATTTTTCTGCTGCTTCTCATTTCAAATTCCCGAGTCTTGTCTTAGGCACTTCTAGGGTATCATATATTAAATAGAAGTCCAATAGTTTTTGTTTAAAAAATGACTCCAGAGGAGGCTTGGAGTGGACAAAAACTAACTTTTAATAACTTTCAACTTTTGGTTGCATTCCCTATGCACAAGTTTCAGGTGAGAAGAGGAAGAAGCTCGATGACAAAAGAAAAAAGTGTATCTTTCCAGTGTTTGTTAAGCATCAAAGGCATATAAATTGCTTAATACAGAATACAAAATAGATTGTAATCACTAGAGATGTTATTTTTAATGAAGAAAACACTTGCGACTGGAGTATGCAATAGTTTATTCCAATCATATTTGATGCTGGAGTTGAAGAAGCAGCTGAAATTCCCGTAAGTGAAAAGAATTCAACTCCCACAACTACTGAAATTCTACCAACTCTTGCTGAAATTTCAGCAATAATTGAAACATTACCAATAGCTTTGGAAGAACTGATGCAACAGCTTAGTCTCTTCGTTGTGCTCACAAAAAGACCATATGGATGGTCATGCAGTCTCTTCATTGTGCTTATAGAGAGCCTACATGGATGATGGACTATGAGGTAGTAGGAATTAATTCTAGTGATGATGTAGTTAATCATTTTGCATTGCTTGCAGACCGTGAACCAATAATTTTTAGAGTGTTGTTAGAGAAGAAAAAGGGAGAAAGGCGATGGATGCTAAAATTGATGTTATTGAAACGAATGATACTTGGGAGCTTATTTATTTTCCTGAGACACACAAAATTGTTGGTGTCAAGTGGGTCTATAAGACGAAACTAAAAGAAAAAGGTGAAATTGACAAGTATACTGTGTGATTGGTGGCTAAGTGATACAAGCAAGAGTATGGTGTGGACTATATTGAAGTTTTTGCTCCAGTTGCAAGGAATGACACTCTCAAAATGCTAATTTCCTTGGAAACACAAAATTCATGGTTGATCATAATGTTGGATGTCTCATCAGCTTTCCTACATGTATACTTGGAGGAAGAGGTATTTATCGAAAAACCCCTTGGTTATGTTCAGATTAGAAATGAGCATAAGTTTTATCGATTAATGAAACCCCTTTATGGACTAAAACAAGCCCCACGAGCTTGATATAGTCGCATTGAGGCTTATTTTTAGAAAATGGGTTTTCAAAAGTATCCATATGAGCCTACACTTCTTGTAAAAATTGTAGGAGAATAGGAAAATGCTCATTGCATGCTTATAGGTTGATGATCTCATATTCATGGAGAATAATAGTTCCATGTTTTCTTTTTTCAAGAGGTCTATGATGGATGAAATTGATATGTCTGATCATGGTTAGATGCGTTATTTTCTTGGTTTAGCAGTAGTTCAATCTAATGATGGCATATTTGTTTCCCAAAGAATTATGCACGAGAAATTTTAAACAAGTTTAAGATGCAGAATTGTAATTCAACCGACATTCCAATTGAGTTTGGCTTGAAACTAAAAAAAGTTGGGAGCGAAAAGAAGGTGGATAACATGTTTTACAAGAAAATTGTGGGTAGTATCTAACTACTAGAGGACTAGACATCAGGAATTTTATTAGTCCTTTAAGTGGATATATGGAATGCCCAACTGAAATGCATCTATTAACTACAAAGAGAATTCTTCGTTACTTATTGGGAACCAAGGAGTTTGGATATTCTATACGATGGGAGAAAAGTCAGAATTGACTGCCTTTACTGACAGTGACTATGTAGAAGATCAAGATGGTAGAAAGATCACCTTACGTTATGTCTTTCTTCTAGGCACAAGGGCTATATCTTGGTCCTCCAAAAAGAAAAATATTGTCACATTATCAAGTAAAGAAGCTGACTGTTGCCACTACAGCTTGTGCTTGTCAAGCTATTTGGCTCAAGAGAATCCTTAAAGAGGTGCAACTCAAGATGAGAAAAACCACTAGAATATTTTGTGAAAATAATTCTCCCATCAATTTGTTAAAGAATTCTATGAACCATGAAATAAGCAAGGAAATTGATGTGTAGTATTATTACCTGCAAGATCTCAATAATGAAGGAATAATAGAGCTGCATTATTGCTGAAGTGAAGATCAGTTGGCGGATATTTTCACTAAACCTCACAACTTTTTCCCTTTCCATAATATGAAGAGGTTGATGGTATTAGCATTGTGGTAGAGTTCAATAAGCTTCTTGTTTAAGATCCAGAATTGCACTCCAACCGATATTTAAATTGAGTTTTGCTTGATACTAAAAAAATCTGGGAGTGGAAAGAAGGTGGATATAACATTTTACAAGAAGATTGTGGGTAGTTTAATGAATCTAACTACTACAAGACCGGACATAAGGTATGTTGTTAGTATTGTAAGTTGACCTATGGAGAGCCCAACTGAAATACATCTCTTAATTGCGAAGAGAATTCTTCATTACTTACAAGGAACCAAGGATTTTGGAATCTTCTATAGGAAAGGAGAAAAGTCAAATTTGACTAGCTTTACTAACAATGATTATGTAAAAGATTAAAATGGTAGAAAAAGCACTTCAAGTAATGTTCTTTAAGCTAGGCACTGGGGTTGTATCGTGGTCCTCCAAAAAGAAGAAAATCATCACATTATCAAGTACAAAAGCTGAATTTTTTGCTTCTATAACTTGTGCTTGTCAAGCTATTTGGCTGAGGAGAATCCTTGAAGAGTTGCAACTCAAGATGGGAAAATCCACTACAATATTTTTCGATAACAATTCTCCCATCAAGCTGTCAACAATCCTATGAACCATGAAAGAAGCTAGCACATTGATGTGAAGTATTATTTCCTACGAGATCTCAATAATGAAGGAAAAGTAAAGAAACAATATTGCTGAAGTGAAGATCAATTGGCAGACATTTTTACTAAACCTCTCAGCTTTCTCCCTTTCCAAAATCTGAGGAGATTGATGGGTAGTGACACCGTGGAAGAGTTGAAGAAGCTAAAGCTAAACTGAAGCTTGAAAGTAATCAGTTTAAGGGAGGGTGTTAGTTTTAATAAGTCCTGTTAGTAAATATAATTCCTACTGTTATGTTTATTCTAGTCTTTAGGAAGTAGTTTTAAATGTGGTTGTTATCTAGTTCTTAGGAGAAAATCTTGTGGGGCTATGAATTTATCTTCAGTTTTTCTAGGTAATTCTCTTATAAAAAAGGATTGCCGCAATATTATGGAATATGAGTCATGTAAAGCAATTTCTTTATCTTATATTGTCTTTGCTCTACTCTATCTATATATTCCTTGAATATGTTTCTTTCTACCAATAATGGTCATTCCATAAGAAGTTGAAACAAAATATAGGTGGACTACAAATTTTACACAACAAGCATTTTACAATCTTCAAAAAAGACGTTTATATGATACATAAGCAATGGTAGAAGTATAAGGTGTTATTATTGTTAAAGTTTGTGGAGGAGCATAGGTTGTTGTCGTTGGGTTTGTACAACACAATGACAACACTGATGATGGTAACATAGAAAGAGATCTAGCGGTAATGCTAAACAATGGTGACAATGCGTAATAAATATGTATAGTTACAAGAATTGAACACAAGCATAGGAGATTCAATGTAGATTCTATGAGTATATATTTGGTTAGAATACTCATACTAATTAGAAAAACACTATGTGAAAAGTGATAGACTAAAATGGTTGAAAAAGACTTACTAGTTATTGATTGATTAATGATATTATTTTTTGTGGATGGGATTACTATCCGTTGCACAAATAGGTTTGCTGTACAAAAACTAAAATTCTACTCATATAACTAGGTTTTTTGGATAATCGAGGTGCTAGGGTTTGTTTGGGTGCACCTCAACTGATTTCATGATTTGAATGCTTCCTTTGACCAATGCATATATATGGTACCTCTGTCCACAAAAGTTTATACATACGAGAAGAAATGATAGTGTTTTTACTCCAAAAGAATTTACAACTTAGAACACAAGACTGCATATATCTTAACTTTTTATGAAATGATAAATAGATAAATATGATAAGATTGACTAGATTTAAATAATGTTATTAAAAGACAAGATGAATAAATAATGATAGAGAAAAATAAAAAGTATTACATGCTTAATGAACTTCCTAAGCATGTCCATTATCTCTTCTCCATCATTGTTGAAATTAGAAACAATTTCATTTTCATTGAGTTGTCTCTTCCTTTCATTAAGGCTGGTCCTCTTAACAACAAATAACTTTAACAAACCCTTAATTTCTCTTACATCAAGTTTATTGTATCATTTTTCAGCCGCAACAAGTTGTTTAAAGAGGTTCTCCATTTCCTTTTCCTCAGTCAATTTCTCTATTTTGTTAAAAGAATATTCATGAGCACTCACTATTAATTCAAGGTAATTATCATGCTTGATAGACTTGTTTAGACATTTGTTTTCAGGGAAAGCCAAATAGTCCATTACTATATCTTTAGCTTGGGATAGAGATGGCCAAACAAAAGGATTGTTTACTCCTGAAGTAAAAAAAATTAGATCGATTTGTATATCACATAGAGTAGACATCTCTTTTACTTTCTTACATAGTGATTGTATTCTCTTATCCAGAATTGAACTTTTTTGTTTTTGGATCAAGATTCGTAGTGGTGGTAACACCCTTTCTGGTTATAAGAGCAGGAGTAGGACATAAAAGTTATATATGGTTTATTGAGTCAATGTGATGTTTAAATACAACAAAGAAACAACTTATTTCCTAAATAACTTCTCTGGAAGAGGATACTATCTGAATCCCAATGTAATACCTCAGAAGTGCCTAAGACTAGACTCAGGATTTGAAAATGAAAGTAGTAGGAAATCTGAGTTTTCTTCTTAGAACGACTCGTTGAACGGGTTGTTGGTGGGTCTAACGACCCATTAGATGTGCCCGTGTTGAGAAGCTATAGAATTGACTTGGGAGTAACAGGTCTAGGAAAGGCCCATTGTTTGATGTAATGGGTCATTGTGAGTGGGTTGTTGTGAAGAGGGTCCTGGTCAAAGAAGGCTGGCATGAGTAATGGGATGACTCATTTTTCAAAACTACGAGTCATTAAAAGTGTTTGTTGGGAGGATTGCCAGGATAGGAGTAGTGGTGACGTCAGCTGGCAACGATGAGTCATTGGAGCTTGTAATGACTCGTCTTGTCCGGTCGTGGTATAAGACCTAAGACATGAAATAGGGATGAGACAACGAGCAAAGTAATCGGTCGTGGGAGCAAAGGATGGCCTATTGTATTGGTCGTTACTTTGAACAGTGGCTAATTTCCTGTGAGTTTAGTAAGGGCAACCTAGTGTTTTCTATGCATGCAACCTAGAGTTTTCTAAGGGTGACAAAGCTTAGGATTCATCAAGTCTTTCCCCAAAATCCATTGGGCTTTCAAGAGGGTTTGTGAAATCAGATTTCTCTAGGTATATAGGTTTATGAATAGGTGTATTCTTCCATACCCATGCCCAATCCCTCTTCAATTTTATGGAATTCTAGTTGATGAATCTATGGGGTTTTAACCTAACATCTAAATTCTCTAAGTATCAATCATGGGTATGATCTATGCATATTTCTAATGTTGAATTATAATTAATGGGAATATTTTACAATGTTTTCAATTATAAATTAGGTTTCGAAGTTTTATAAATTATGATGCTCATCCATAAAGGTTCATGAAAGTTGCGATCTATGATTTATATATTTAAGCATGATGAGATGTATATGATGAAAGTATGATTTTGAATTATCCATGTCCATGTTCATATTTTAGAATGATCAAGTCTATGTCAAGCATGTTTAAGTATTGGGCAGGCCCATGTGATGAAGTATGTTTCATGATTTATCTAAACTTCAGGTATTAGCTTACCACATGGATTTTGGAGTCAAGACTCCCACTATATTTAGCTTATGTTATGGTTTGAGCCCAAGGCTCCTCATGTCATGATTTTAGATTTATGCATGTATATTATGAGTCAGCTTCGCCACTAGATAATAGTTCAGCTTCGTTGAAAAATGATGGAAAGTATATGCATATTTCTAGGAGAGTGTCTAGCGTCGAGTAGGCTAAGGGTCAGTCAAACCTATGCCTCAGAACTTCATGCCAACATAGGTATGATCAGATTATTCAGGACCTCCCTTGTGAGCTTTCCCTTCCCCCAAGAGGCCTTCAACTTGATATTGATATCATGGTAGCGTCCTTAGCCCTAACAAGGCTTTGACGGATCTACCCACTTGAGTGTAATAGTCGGGACCACGTAAGCTCAATCGTGATAATGTCGGTTATAAGATGAGTCTCCCATTGTTCCTCATGTTTTTAGTTATGCATGTTCATTAGTCATAATATTAAGCTTTCATCATGTTTGACCCAATGTTCAGTTTTACTTATGATTATTAGTTTTCTTCTTTGGGTCATTCGATTCAGTTATGATATTCATTTATATTTAAATCATGTCTTCAGATAATGACATACAAGCCCCAATCTCCGACTCTTATGATGAAATGTATTATGTTATACATGATCATTGATTTTACTTACTTAGCGATTTTACTTACCTTACATACTCAGTACTGGTGCAAAAAATCCTATTTTCTCTATTTAAACTTTCAGGTATGATCTTAGTACTTTCGGGGTATTATACTAACTGAATCCTAAATACTTGCTAAAGAAATAGTCAGAGTAGAGTTTAACTTGAACTCTAATACATGTACTAAATACTTGCTAAAGAAATAGTCAATGTAGAGTTTAACTTGTATTCTAATATGCCCCCCTCAAGATAGGCAGTGTGTAACAACGCCTAGCTTGAATAAGTGTCTGTAAATGCCGACTTTTTGGTAATGATTTAGTGATCATATCTGCGAGCTGTTCTGCAAAATGAATTCGAACAACTTGAACTTGATTCTACTGGACTTATTTGTGAACAAAGTGAAAGAATACAACAATATGCTTCATGCGGCTATGGAATACTGGATTTTTGCATAGATAGGTAGCTCCAACGTTGTCACAGTAGATGGATGGTTCTTGGGGAACTAAAACCTGTAGTTCCTTAAGCAAATTCATCACTCAATTTGTTTCAGCAAGTGCACTTGCTACCATGTGATACTCTGCTTCGGTTGATGAGCAAGCAATTGTTCTTTGTTTCTTGGATGACCAACTCACGGGATTTTGGAAAAAATACAATATGTATCCAGTAATGGAAGCTCTACCACTCACATCTCCAGCCTAATCCGCGTCAGAGTACATGTGTAGCTTGAAATCATTATTTCTCTAAATGTGAAGACCAAATTGAGTCATTCCTTGGAGATACCTGAGTACTCGTTTGAGTGCTTTCTAGTGTAGTTCAGATGGAGAGAGCATAAATAGAGACAATTTATTCACCGAGAAGCTGATGTCGTGACTAGTGAAGGACAAGTACTAGAGTTTTCCAAGGACTCTCCTGTAGCGAGTGGCATCAGTTGGTTGCGCTCCATCATTTAGTTGAAGTACTTCAGTGGCACTCATTGGGGTTTTTTGTTGAATTGCAATCCTTCATGTGTTGTTGGACACTTTGCGAATGAAAAGTGATGCATCTGATTCTAACTTGACAAATCCCAAGCAAGGGAGGAATGTCTTAAGCTCGTTGTACCACACTCGAGGGGCTTGCTTGAGTCCATAAATTACTTTCTTTAAACTACATATATGAGAGGGGAACTGCTCATCTTCAAAGCCTGGAGGGTTGGACCATGTACATTTCTTTTACTAGGCTACCCTACAAGAATGCATTATTGACATTAGGTTGTCGTAGGGGCCAATTTTGCTGGATAGCAATAAAGAGAACCACACACATAGTACTCAGTTTGACAAATGGTCTAAATGTGGCATGATAATAAACTCCAGGGTTCTGTGTAAACCCCTTTGCAACAAGTCGAGCCTTGTAGCGATAGACTGTTCCATCAGCTTTCCTTTTCAACCTGTATAACCACTTGCAAGAGATAATATTTTTTGTGGGCCTTTTTATTCAATAATACATCATTTTCATTTTCATTACTCTCTTCCACTTCTAGGTGTTTGTTAGCTTGTTTAAAACTGGTAGGGGGAATGGTGGGGGATAGGTGAGCCATATAGTCAATGATGGTTTTGCGTTTATGAATGTTGTTTTGGTGAGCGGCTCACAAAATGATTTGGAGGAGGGAGAGAAGGTTGCTAAGGGTCTATGACTTGAACAAGTTTGGGAAGGTTGTGGGGGTAGTAGAATGGAGGCTGACGTATGGGCAACAGAGGTTTGGCTAGCAGATGGCATTTTGGTGTTTCTGCAATGGTACACAATTGGAAAAGTGGGCAAGGGGGGGATAGGATTGTGGGTTATTAATATTAAGAGGAGAATCACAATATGTAGGAGAAGGAGAAGACTTACCTGAAGTTGCAGATTCTGTTGGAGCGTAGGCAGAGGAGAAAGTGTCTATGCGAGCGTCAGTGTTACTATTGAAACGTGGCATAAATATAGGATTAAGTAATTCACTACCTATGGAAGGAGATAAAATAGGGGATTTGTTTTGGTTACTGTCAGTTGGGTTTTCCCAGGTGAGGGTTTTAAGAGTTGAAGAATATGTGAAAAAATATTTTGAAAGGAAAATTTATTTTCAAATAAATTTACATCCCGAGATAAATATATTTTAGAAGATTTTGGGTCAAAACATTGATGACAATGATGAATTAAAGAAAATCCTAAGTAAACACAAGGTGTTGACCGCGACTCTAATTTATTTTTTGAAAATGGTTTGAGCCAGGGATAGCAGAGACACCAAAAAGTTTTTAGAGAATTGTAATCCGGATCTCGACCAAATACTATTTGGGAAGGTGAATTATTTTGTAAAAGAGATATTGGCAATCCATATATATGATAAACTACATGTTGGAAAGCAAAAGACCAAAGAGTCGATGGAAGCGAAGCTTCTTAAAGTAAAGTTCTCGCCATTTCAATAATATATCTGTGACGTCTTTCGATAAGAGCAACTCTTTGGGGGGGGGTGTATGGAGGAGATAAAAGATGTTCAATACCTTGAGAACTTAGGTGAGGATCAAGACATTTATATTCTCCACAACATCTGTATATATAGAAAGAACTTTCGTATTAAATCGACGTTTATTTAAAGCTTGAAAATTGTTGAAAAGGTTTGGAAACTCAGTTTTATTTTTAAGCATATAAAGCCATGTACATTTGGTGTATTGCCAACAAAAATACAATAGTATAATCGTTTGTTAATCAAGAGAACCGGAGAAGACCCCATAAATCACTAAATATTGTTTGAAGTGGTTTAATACTTGATAAAGTGAGATGCTGAAAAGGTTGGTGGTGAGCCTTATTCGAGGAACATGAATTACAAACTGAAAATTTTTCCCATGAACAAGGAAGAGAGAACTTATTAAAAATAAAATTTAAAGGGCTTGCGGTGTGGATGACCCAATCGACGGTGCCAAGTGAAAAAACATGTGTTGGTGGAGGCCAAATGCGCTTTAGGATAAGGAATGGAGGTTGAGGTTGGACACTCATATAGACCGTCTCTATTTCGACCGTTCACCAATGGAGTCTGCGTTCCCAAGTCCTTCACAGAAAAATGAAAAGGAAAGAATTTAATATAGGTTAGGTTATCTTGACAAAATTTAGAGATGGAGAGTAAGTTGCGTTTAATGCTAGGAGCACAAAGAGTGTTAGAGAGTTTGAAAGCATTATTTGATGCATGTAATTGAGTTAAACCAGTGTGAGTTATGGGTATTTTGTTACCATTACCCATGGAGACCTGCTCCATGCCAATGTATTCTTGCAAGTTGTGAGGTATGGCAGTGATATGATGGGATGCTCTAGAGTCGAGAATCCAAGGGTTATATGAGGTGTGCAATCCTGAAATATAGTTGGTCTTGGCATCAAAATGATTATGAGATTTGGATCTACAAACACTTGCAATATGACTTGGTTTGTTGCACAACTGGTAGCAGACATTATCATAAGAGTTGTGAGTGGTCGGAGAGCTCCACTGATTGGGTGAATGTCATAATCCGAGTCTGCACCCTAGATGAGACACGGTACTTAGTGTCACAAGTGACCCTCAGCTAACCCATGGTCTATCATTATATCGGTAAACTGAGTAAACATACGCGGAAGCTGTATAAAAACAATTATGTAATCAATACTGTTAAAGGTGTAAATATAACTATAAGGAATACTGTATCTGTGTCTAATATCCAACTACTATCTGACGAGTTTCTAGGAAGAGCCCCCATCTAACTCAAAAATCCTAATAAAAAGAAACTAACTGAAAAAAAAAATATCATCCTCGGAAGATGAGGACTCACCAAATGGACTGTTGTTGTTGAAATCGTCGGAGGGAACTAGTGACGATGCTGAGACTGAGAACTTGCGCCTGTATCTTGATACGATACAACATAGAAAGTATGCGTCAGTACTTTGAATGTATTGAGTAAGTGAGATATAAAATATGCATGGAAAAGAAATAACTGAACTGAAATAACATGAAATTACCAGCTGATACTTAATACTGATAAAAACTGAGCAATAACTGATATGGTCAATAAGGAACTTGACTGATGGTCATAAACATGTTCTGAAACTGAGTGGCTGAATTGAGCTAAAATAAACTGAGCTAAGCTGAACTGAAACTGTACTGACAAGTGGGAGAGTCTATAACCGACATATAATCACATGAGCTAGACGTAGAGTCCGATGTATACACCCCATTGGAGAAAGCCCACTGTACCTTTCCAAGGTATAGTAGCTGAGCTGGGTGATCACATGTCTAGGGCCAAATGGGCCAATAACCTACAATGGCAATGTACTTCTAGGAACCTGGGTGTGCTAGAACCCTGGTCCACTCGGTGCTAAGTACTACTCCCACTGGACAGTCCTATCTTGACTACTAAATTGATAGCTCAAAGATGGGGCCTTGGACTAAGTCAGGAATACTTATTTGGAAGTAACCTGAGAGTCTGTAGGACCGAATAACTGAAAAATGGTGTTCTAATACTGGTTAAAGTTGTTTATCCGGAAGCATCGTAACTATCTAGAGGACTAATTGATAACTTAAACTAGGGAGTATTACTGAACTAAACTTCTCAAAGAACTAACTATCGTCAAACTGATCAGCTGACTTACTATAAGATACTGAAAAAGGGTAATTGTTAACTAACACTGAACTAGAATTCAAACTGACTGTACATCCACAAAATGGTAATAATATGAAAATTCAAGAACTAACAGAGTCAAACAGTATTTGTATCTAGACAATTATGCAAGACCTGGTTTATTGTATTTCCAAAACTAGGGCTAAACAATATTTCATGAAGAGAATAACAACATACTTGAGAAATGATGAAAACATTGCAAAAGCTCACAAGGATTCCAATTCATAGGAATCAATCAGGATCTTGCTACGAATTTACCCTAACTCAAAACTTTAGGGCTAGAACTGATAAGAAATTACAGAAGGATTTTGGGGCACAAGAGAAGAACAATTCCCTTGTTGGATTTGCACATACCTGGTGTAGAAATCTATAAGAAAACCCTTGAGAGATATAAGAAGAAGAATTGAAACCCTTGATCCTGCTCTATGCTTCCTAACTGAGTTTTCTACGTTGTGACTTTGAGAGAATGAGGAGAATGAAGAGGGAACGTTGATTACCTCACTAAATCCCAAAAATGACATAGTTTAGGAATTTAAAAAGTAGGAAGTTACAAAAATGCCCTTAAAAGAAAAACTGGAAAACTACCCGATAGGGACTAACAGGTCAGACAACAAGTCGTTAGTTGATACCATGACTTGTTGGGACCAGTCATTAGTCCTGGGCCTTAAATCTGGCTCACTGGAAATGGACCACAGAAGGGAACCACTACTCATTGGATGGACTAAGGGGTCGTTGGTTCCTCTTGTGGTCACTGGTAGGAACATTGGTCCCTCTGCTAATGGACGACACAATGACTCGTTGGTAGAACCAATAGGTCATTGTATCTGCTTATCGTCTCCACTCGAAAAACTGAGGGATTTCTGGACTTATTGTCACAGATGGAAACAAAGACTCATTGTGTGATACAACGGGTCATTTTTGCCTCTTGTTGATACTGGAAAAAGATTTTGAACAACACCTGGGCTTTAACTAACGAGTCACCCCATGAGTCATTACATCAGAAGATGACTCATCATCTGACTCATGGGTTCCTGGAAAGGGTTTAACTGATTTCTTTGCTGGGATTGGAACAAGTGATAGGAAGACTCGTTACTCCTCACAACGGGTCATTTCATGTCTCGTTGGTGTTTGAAGGACAACTGGAAAGGCTGAACATGCCACAGATAATTGGTCGTTACTACTGACAATGACTCATTGTCTTGGTCGTTTTGAGACAGAAATGTTCTGGTTCTTTCTGGTTTTTCATGAAAAGTTTGAGTTTGGTCTGGAAAGTTTTGGGGTGTTACAATATCTTCCCCTTAGGATCATTCATCCTCGAATGAATGATAAAACTACTGGAACACTAGGAAAAGAGCTACAATTCCCAAACTTAAACTATAAACTGATTTTTGAAAGAATGACTGACTCCGAACTGATTTAACCATACTAACTGAGATGCAATTAGAGTGCACATTGAAAATCTGAATAGAGCTAATGAGTGTGGAACTGAATAGAGTACTGAGGAGGAATTTCATACCTGATGCTAAAACTGAACTCTAGGGTAATAGATGGGGATATTTATCCATCATTTACGCTTCTTCTTCCCATGTGGCCCCCTCAACTAGATAGTTCCTCCACAAGACGTTTACTGAAGCAACCTCCTTCTTTCTCAGCTTTCGAACCTGACGGTCTAGGAACTGAATTGGGACTTCTTCTTAAGAGAGACTATACTTCACTCCCACACTGTCTAGTGGCACAACTAAGGTCGGATCACCGATGCACTTCTTCAATAGTGACACATGGAAGACTGGGTGCACAGATGCCAACTCTGAAGGTAATTCTAACTCGTAGGTCATATTACTAATTCGCCTCAAAATCATGTAGGGTCCTACATACCTCTGACCGAGTTTCTATTTCTTTCCAAACCTCATCACCCCTTTATGGATGAAATTTTTAGATAAACCCAATCATCTACAACAAATTCTAACTCTCTCTTTCTTACATCAGCGTATGATTTCTGTCGGCTCTAAGCTGTTTTCAACCTCTCTCTAATAAGTTTAACTTTCTGCATAGCTTCATGAACTGAGTCTGGTCCTATCATGGTAGCTTTACCAACTTTAAACCACCCTATAGCAGACCTACACATTTAACAATATAATGCCTCAAACAGGGCCATCTGAATATTAGAGTGGTAGCTATTATTGTATGTGAATTCGATGAGAGGTAGGTGATCATCCCAACTATCCTTGAAGTCGATCACACAAGCTCTAAACATATCTTCTAAGGTATGAATAGTTCGCTCAGCTTGTCCATCTGTCTGAGGGTGAAAAGCTATGCTGATTTTGACCTGAGTACCGAGTCCTTTTTGAAATGACTTGCAGAAATGCACAGTGAACTGGGTACCTCTATTTGAAATGATGGATAAGGGAACTCCATGCATTCTAACCAACTCCCATCTGTACAGCCTAGCATAATCCTTAGCTGAGTCTGTAGTTTTAACTAGGAGGAAATGTGCTGACTTGGTCATCTGATCTACTATCACCCAAATTGAGTAATGCTACCGGCGAGTACAAGGTAGACCTGCAATAAAGTCCATATTCACTTCTTCCTACTTCCACATGGGTATGCTGATATCTTAAGTCATAACCCTAGTTCTTTGATGTTCAACTTTAACCTGCTTCTAGTTTGGGCACTTAGCCTAGAATATTCAACGTCTCTTTTCATGTCATTCCACCAGTTGATTTTCTGTAGGTCACGGTATATCTTAGTGGCATGTGGGTGGATAGAATATCTGGAGCTGTGCGCCTTTTCCTGTATCCACTGTCTCAAGTCATCAATGTCTAGAACACATAGTTTTCCCTGGTAATGAAGCACACCATCTCCCCTTTTGGAGAAAGCCTCCACTTCTTTTCTTAGAAATGCTTCTTTCATCTTAAGCAGTATGGTATCTTCATCCTGCTTTGACTTAACCTCGACAAATAATGAGGATTATGACCCAATTTATAGTACTACTCTTCCCTCAGTTGAATCCACCAACTGCACTCCCAGTCGAGCTAACTTGTGAATATCCTTTGCTAGCTTCTTCTTGCCCTCTTCAACATGAGCAATGCTCCCAATAGACATTCTAATCAAGGTTTTCGCCACCACATTTGCCTTACCTGGGTAGTACAACATGCTCATGTTGTAATCCTTCAATAACTCCAACCACATTCTCTGTCGAAGGTTCAGATCCTTCTGACTAAACACGTATTGAAGGCTCTTGTGATCGGTGAAAATATCCATGTGTACCCCATAAAGGTAGTGCCTCCATATCTTCAAAGAAAACACCATTGCTGCCAATTCAAGATCATGAGTCGGATAGTTCTTCTCATGAACCTTGAGCTGTATGGAGGCATAAGCTATCACCTTACCCTGCTGTATTAGAATGTAATCGAGGCCAACTCTAGAAGCATCATAATAGACCACGAACCCATCCGTTCCTTCTGGTAAGGTCAAAACTGGAGTTGTAGCGAGTCGAGTCTTCAACTCTTAGAAACTATTCACACATGCATTTGACCACTGAAACTTCACCTTTTTTTGAGTTAGCTTAGTCATAGGAGACGCAATAGAAGAAAATCCTTCTACAAATCATCGATAATAACCGGCTAGACCCAGGAAGCTCCTAATATCTATTGGGGAAGTGGGTCTTGGCCAGTCTTTCACCACTATAATCTTCTGAGGATCTATCTGAATGCCCTGACCTAAAACCACATGACTAAGGAAAGCCACGGACTTCAGCCAAAATTCACATTTTCTAAATTTAGTGAATAGTTGGCGGTCTTTGAGAGTCTGCAACACTATCCTCAGATGGTTGGCATGCTCCTCATTTCTGGAGTATACCAGAATGACATCTATAAATACAATGATAAACATATATAGATACTATTTGAATACCATGTTCATCAGGTCCATAAAAGTTACCGAGGCATTAGTTAGTATGAAGTACATAACCACAAATTCATAGTGGCCATACCGAGATCTGAAGTCTATTTTTGGTATGTCACCTTCCCTGACCCTAAGCTGATGATATCCCGACCTGAGATCTACCATGGAAAAATAATTGGCTCCTTGAAGCTTATCAAACAAGTCATCAATCTTTGTTAGAGGATACCTTTTCTTAACTGTAACTTTGTTCAGTTGACTATAGTCGATACACATTCTGAGGGTACCGTCTTTCTTTCTCATGAAAAACACTGGAGCTCCACATAGAGAGGTGCTAGGCCTAATGAAACCCTTATCTAGAAGGTCTTTTAGCCGTTTCTTTAACTCCTTAAGCTCAGCTGGAGCCATTTTATAAGGAGGTATAGAGATGGGCTGAGTGTCTTGAAAAAGGTATATGCCGAGTCTATTTCTCTCTTGGGAGGAACTCTGGGAAGATCTTTGGGAAATATGTCCCGGAATTCACTAACAACTGGAACTGACTGAATAGTTAGGGTCTCAGAGGTAGAATCTTCGACCCGTAACTAGGTGATAGATGCATCTTTTCAAAATGAACTTCCTTTCTTTAAGGTAGGAAATAAACCAACCCTTAGGCACTGAAACACTACCCATCCATTCTAAGACTGGCTGATTGGGAAACTGAAACTTTACAACACTAGTTCTGTAGTCGACTGAGGCATAACCGGAATGTAACTCATCCATGCCAAGAATAAGGTCCAAGTCGACCATATCTGTCCCTACTGTATCAGCTAGAATAACTTTATTCATCACTGGGACTATGCAGTTTCTATATACTCGGTTGGCTCTAACTGACTCACCAACTGGGGTAGAGATTGAGTATGATTCTAAGAGGACTTCAAGAATGATTTCAAACTAAAAAACTATATAAGGAGTCATGAATGATAGTATGGCTCCTAGATCTAGTAGGGAATATACATCTAGGTGGAAAAGACGTAACATACCCATGACCACGTCAGGTGAGCTCTCCTGATCCTAACGAGAGGACCAAGCACAAAAGCGGTTTTGGTGTTGGCTGCCATCCATACCTGAAGTGTTACCCTGCTGAGTTGAACAGTGTACTGGGGTTGCTAAAGTGGTAGATTGAGTTCCCTGCCCCCCCCCCAATCTTGTTGATGGACACTTCTTTAACCTGTGGCCCAATTGCCCACATTCAAAGAAGCCCTCTTTGCCCATGCGACATTCACCTGGATAGTTCTTGACACACTTAGGAAAAGTTGCATAATGGTTGTTGGCACTGTAACTCTAGGACTGAAAGCCAAATGCTCTACCCTTTCGGTCCTGCAACGCTGGCTAATGTGGGTGTTGGAGTCCTCTGTTGCAGTTGTTGTGGGCAATTACTGTCGTCTGACCTCTGATGGCCATAATCCGATTGACCTATTCTAGCCTGCTTGTTCTCCCTCTCAATATCGTTCAACTTCTCTATCTCAATATGCTGGGCATGAATGATGAGGTTGGAGAGGTCAATGTCCTTGATGAGCATTGCGGTTTTGCACTCCTTAAATACTAAGTCTGACACTCCATTGATGAATTCGAGTATGCGAGCCATTTGCTCGGCTACCAGCTCTGGACATACCTCGGCAACCGAGTAAACTCCAATGCAAACTCCTCCACGGTCCTGTTACCCTGCGTTAAATACCTGAATTTAGCGACCTTGGCCTCCCTCAATTCCCGAGGAAAGAATCTATCTAGAAATTCGGTTGTGAACTAATCCCACACTATTGACCCTGCTTCTGCTAGCCTCCTTTCCTTCCACTGGTTGTACTAAATCTGGGCCACCCCTTTCAATTGGTAGGCAGCTAGATCAACACTCTCCACTGAACTAACACCCATAATCTGGTTTATCTTTCACACCTCATCTACAAACTCCTAAGGGTCCTCTCCTACCTTAGATCCATGAAAAGCCGGAGGGTTCATTTGTGTGAAGTCCCGAACCCTAGCAGCTACTGCAAACTCGTTTACGTTCACTAGAACCACCTAGTAGTTCACTTTGTTAGTCATCATTTGAGCCAGTAGCTGGATTGCCGCTTGAAATTCTGCTATGGACACTTGGTCGTCTTGAGGGGCTACTAGAGCTGGTGGGATAGGTCAGTTGCATTGCCAACCCTCCTTCCATTTCCTCATTTTGGAGGCATATTTTCACAGAAACAAATAGAGCATGAGTTAGGAGGATATTTTGGGATTTAACTTCAACACACGAAAAGGAGCATGAATAAAAGGGGATTTTCCTAATAACATCTTGTAGCCTCTCCGTCATAAGTGTGGCGCGCTTCACATCCACGAAAAGGGATCTACTTGACGCGGCTTTTAGACATCTTTAGATACTCTAAACCTTGTGATCTGATACCAGTTTGTCACGACCTAAGTCTGCACCGTGGATGAGACACGGTACTTGGCGCAACAAGTGACCCCAAGCTAACCCATGGTCTATCATTACACTGGTAAACTGAGTAAACATATGCAGAAGCTATATAAAAATAATTATGTAATCAATACTGTTGAAGGTGTAAGCATAACTATAAAGAATATTGAATATCTGAGTCTGAAAGCCAACTACTACCTGACGAGTTCCTGGGACAAGCCCCCAGCAAACTCTAAAATCTGACTTAAAACAAACTAACTGAAAAGAAAATATCATCCTTGGAAGATGAGGATTCACCAAATGGACTGCTGTTGCTGAAATCACCGGAAGGAACTACTAATGATGCTGAAACTGAGAACCTGCACCTATATCATGATGCAGTACTGCATAGAAAGTATGCGTCTGTACTTTGAATGTACTGAGTAAGTGAGATATACTATAAGCATGGAAAATAAACAATTGAACTGAAACAACATGAAATGACCAACTGATACTGAATACTGATAAAAATCAAGCTATAACTGATATGGTCAATAATGACATAACTGATGGTCATAAACATGTGCTGGGACTAAGTGGCTGAACTGAATTTAAACTATTTTGACAAGTGGGAGATCCTATAACCGACATATAACCATGTGAGATAGACGTGGTGTCCGATATATACACCCCATAGGAGAAAGCCCATTGTACCTTGATCTGGGGCAGAATTATATGCCAAAGTGATACTCAAATGCTTCATTTCGTCTTGTTTATCTATCGTTATTTGTACATTCTCATGTGATTTGTAGTTAAAATGTGAATTTATACTAACCAACATGATTAGTGTTGTTTTGCAAGAAAAATATAATTTTAGGAAGCTAAGATGCGAGTTTGGAGAATCGGAATGGACTCGGAAGTGACAGTGGAAAAGGCCAAGGAAATGCAGAAAATAAAGGGGCTCCGATGGAGCCGTGTCATACTACCATCGCGGAGGCATTACCCCAGATGATTTAATTTGGCAAAGCTCCCAGAGTGGAGGTCCGCGTTGCCTCCGTGGCCGTTGTACACTAATTACTTGGAACATGGAATTCCAGTGAGGTTGTATGGTGCCGTGGCACGTTGTCCAAGCACCGTGTTGCATACTGTGGCACGCTGAAGAGTAAAAGCTGAAGGACCGAATTCCGATGCGGGTCCATGTTTGCTGCGGAGGCGGTGCTTTCCGCGATGCACTCAGAAGTGACACGTTGCTTGTTATTCACTAGTACTATCCTTTATATGTTTTATTTTTAATTATTCTGACTTAATTGAGCAAGGACGTGGGTTACAGGCAGTTGAGGGGACGAAAATCTTAATGTTCTTCTCTATCTCTTTCTCCTTTATTTCAATTGTTTGTATGATTTATACTCATTTGATGATGTTTAATCCTGGAAATGAGTGGCTAACTTTACTTCTTGCTGAGGTTAAGTACAATTGTAGTGGAATGTATTGTTGATCATTTTGGTTTTCATCTTTTCTTCCATGGTTGTTCTATTAATTCTTGTTCTTACTGCATTAATGTTTGGCCAATATTAATGTATATCTAAAAGTCAGTTTCATCTATTGAAGAAAGAAATTGGGAAAGTTGTGAATTGATAGGACATGATCTCTACTTAGTTTGGGAAAATTGAGAATTGATTTACCTTCAGAATAGAAATATATATCTGAAAGTCGTATTTGTCAATTAAGGAATCGGTTTTGTATGGCTAGAACATGAATTTCTTTTTTATCCAAGGCCCAGGTGGAAGGTTCATGATTCTTAAGTTGGGTTGAATACGAGTTTTAATCCATAGGCAATAATTCTTGACTAGCAACCGAATGAAAGATTAACCGATTTGTACGAGATAAATTGCTTCCTTGCATGTTCGTTTTAGCCTCCAGCATGCTCAGTACTATAGTTCAGACTCAATTTGTAAATTTGTTTTTAATTAGTATAAATTAGAGACAAACTCCAAAATCTTCTTTAAACTGTTGTCTGCATTTTGAGTTAGAGTTCATTAACGCTTGATTCGATTATTACCTTGGTCCGAGTCCACAATGGGATCGATACTTAGCTTACTTTAGCCATTTGCTACTTGTTCGACCATGTGCACTTGTGTGTAGTTATCAAAGACCGAACAAGCTTTGCGCGCCGTTGCCGGGGACTGGCAATTGGTAAATTGTTTCTTAAGTGTTAGTTTACAATTTCTATATTAGTGCGACAATTTGATCTGCTTTGTCTTTTGCGAGATATTGAATTCTATTGAACACTGGCAGGGACAGGGAGCTGGTGGATTCATACTTAGAGTCGGAAAGACAATTCCATTACCAAAGAAAGCTATAGAAAGCTGCAGTTGCTCGGACAGACAATCTGGAGCAACCACGAGAATCCACCGCTTGCAGGGGGCGGTAGTGCAGGAAATGGCAGCTAGGCCGGTTCGCGATGGCAATCCCACATGCTATGCTTCCATCAACAGGTAAACCTGAGCCAGGAGGGAGGTTCGAGCTTAAACAGAATATGGTGCAATTGCTGCACACCGGGCAATTCACAGGTCTCCCTCACGAGGATCACAACAACATCTCAAAAACTTTTTGGAGATAAATGTACCCACATCCCCGCTGGAGTATCATCCGTTTACGTCAGGCTTACATTGTTCCATTTTCCTCCCAGGAGAAGCAAGAGGTGGTTGAAAGCTGTACCACCTAATTCCATCACCACTTGGGATGATCTTGCAAGGAAATTTTTATACGGTTCTTTCCATCCGGTAAAACAACAAGATTTTAGAAGTCGAGATTCTAAGTTTTAAACAAAGAGAGGGAGAATCATATCAAGCTTGGGAAAATTCAAATCTATGTTGCGGGATTGTCCTCATCATCACCAATCCAATGATGTGTGGTGCATACTTTCGTAGGGTTTGGAGACCCCACACAAAAATTTTGCTAGACTTCATTTGAGGGGACAAGCATTAGAAAAAGACTTATGAGGAGAGTGTATACTTTGTTAAATCGTATTTTGCAGGGAAATCCATAGTGGAATGCAGACTCTTCTAGAGGAGGAACAAGGAAAGCAGCAAAGAGTCTTGGGGGAAGTGGATGGTTTACATGTCGCTGCACACACATAGATTGCGTTGCAAGATCAACTCAACACCCACTTCAGCAATATGACTTAAATAAACCTCAAGCTTGATGAATGTAGTGCGGCGAGATTTGGTGTGAAGTGTGCGCTTGATAATGAACACTCAGGCAGTGTTGTGGTGCAAATCCTGATTCAGTGAACTTTGTTGGTAATGTACAGAGAAATAATCACCAATGGTATGGCAACAACTCGCTCTATTTGGAGGAATCATCCGAATTTCTCTAGGGGTAGTAACAACCATCCGAGCGAGGATTCGAGTCGGGGACGCGCAGAGAAATCAGGAGGGCAGCCACAGAACTATCAATCACCCAATGCAGAAACATGCACCTCCTCACGACCATCACCCAACATTGAGGAAATGTTCAAAATGATAGCTAACCAAGCTCCAATTTGCAGTGACTATGTGAAATTGGCAGCCGATGTAAGAACAATCAGTTAGCTACAAAGGCTATTTGGAGTACCAATTTGGGCAGCTGGCTGGAGCTCAAAGCACCAGGCTGAGAGGAGGACTACCAGTGTACTGACCCAGGCCAAGCAAGTGAATGCATTGACCACAAGGAGTGGTTTACAACTCAGGAAATTGGAACCGAGAAAGACCACCTCGGCCAGTCGGGTGCGGTGGACAATGAGAGGAACACGAATGATGAGAGGGGGAAGAACAAGGCTGAACCGGAAAGACCACCCCCGTTCCCTCAAGATTAAAAAGAAACACAAGGAGGAAGCGTGTTTCAAAAAGCTCATGGGGTGATTAAGCAGTACATTAATTTACCTCTTTTTGATGTTTTGCACGGAGTGCTGAAGTACGCAAAATATATCAAAGACATCGTGGTGAACAAAAGCAGGTTGACAGAGTATGCTACGGTGGCGCTTACGGAGGAGTGCACTTCTCGGATGCAAAATAGGTTGCCCACAAAGCTCCGAGGACCACAGGAGCTTTACATTTCAAATTACAATTGGGAAAAGTATCGAGCTCGCAGATTATGCGGATTTGGGAGTGAGCATTAACTGATGCCGACATCGGTATTCTAGAAGTTGAGGCTAGGCAAATCCTAGACCAACGATAGTGATCTTGTAGCTAGAGGATCGTTCTTTGTCGAACGGATGGCATTGTGGAGAACGTGCTGGTGCAAGTGGGCTCCCTGATCTTCCCGGTAGATTTTTGTTGTGCTGGATTTTAGGCCAGATGCAGGAAGTCCCATTTATTTTGGGACATCCTTTCTTGGCAGCCCAGGAAGCGCTGATTGATGTAGCTGCAAGGCGGCTAACTATGCGGTCACATGAAAAGAATGAGGTATTTGATGTGTATAAGGCCATAAAAGCCGGCTATACATGAGGAGCTTTTTCAGCAATCAGTGTGCTTGATCGAGCAGGGAATTTGTCAGATTGTTGAATGTAAACACCCATTAGAAGAACGTTGATGAACTCAGTCATTTTTGGAGATAGGAATACTTATGAGGTAATTGCAAATGTTAAGATGAGCCACAAGAGTATCCTAGGAAGCAGAGATTTCAGCCTCCTAATGAGGTCTCTGGAACCATTGCCAGAAACCATCTATTGAGGAAGAACCAAAGCTGGAATTTAAAGCATTGCCTCTCCCAAAGATTTAAAATATGTCTTTTTGAGGGGAAGATGATACTGCGATCATCATCTCGATTTAGTTAACAGGAGGCACAGGAAAAGGAAGCATTGGTGGTCCTCAGAAGAAGGAAAAAGAAATCAATGGGCTGGCAAATGTCAGATATTCAGAGTATTAATCCAGCTTTTGCACACACAAAATTTTCATGGAGACGGGAGTAAAGCTAAGCGCCAGCCTCGGCAGGAATTTGAATCGGCGATGAAGGGCGTGGTTAGGAAAGAAATAATTAAGTGAAAACTGATGCAGGTGTAGTATATCCTATTTCGGACGAATGGGTCAGCCCCGTTCAGTGCGTCCCAAAGGAGGGATGACCGTGGTCGCAATAAGAAAAACAGGTTGATCCCTACACGAACTGTCACAGGCTGGCCAGTTTTTGGACTATAGAAAGCTCAGTGAAGCCGCAAGGAAAGATCACTATCTATCACGTTCATTGATCAGATATTGGACAGATTGGCTGGACAAGAATATTATTGTTTCCTTGATGAATTACTCCGGCTATAACCAAGTAGCCATAACAGGAGGATGGGGAGAAGACTACTTTCACATGTCCTTATGGGACATATGCTTTTAGGCGGATGCCATTTGGTTTATATAATGCACCCGCCACATTCCAAAAATGCATGATAGCGATCTTTCAAGACATGGTGGAGGATTTTGTCGAGGTATTTATGGATAATTTCTACATTTTGTTAATTCATTTTGCTACTTGTTTGCAGAATCTTGATAAGTGCTAGCTCATTGTGAAGAATCCAACTTTGTAATCAACTGGAGAAATGTCATTTCTTAGTCAAGGAGGAATGTCATCATTGGCCATAAAGTGTCTTGCAAGGGTTGGAGGTTGATCTTGCTAAGATCGAGATCTATTGAGAAGCTACCACCACTGTCCTTCGATGAAGAGGGTGTTCGCAGTTTTCTCGGGCATGCAGAGAGGGTTCTACAGACAGTTCATCAAAAACTACTCAGAATTTCTAGACCATTATGCAGATTGCTAGAAAAAGAGGTGAAGTTGAGTTTGATGATGAGTGTGTCAAAGCATTAGAGGAGGTTGAGGCAGAGAAATTGATAGAAGCACCTATCCTTATTTCTCCGGATTAGGAACAACCATTTGAACTGATGTGTGATGCAAGCGATGTGGCTGTGGGAGCTGTATTGGGGCATCGGAGGAATAGAATCTTTCATTCTATTCATTATGCAAAACAAAAACAACGACAATTGCCCAAAGTAATTATACGATCCTGAAAAGGAGATGCTAGCAATTGGTGTTTGCGTTTGATAAATTCAGGTCTATTTGGTGGGTTCGCGAGTAGTGGTGTATACCGATCATGCAGCGATTCATTATTTGCTTAACAAGAAGGATGTAAGCGGTGATCAAATGGATCTTGTTCTTTTCAAGAGTTCGACCTAGAAATTAAGGACAAAAAAGGGGAGTGAGAATCAAGTGCTAGATCACCTATCGCGATTGGAAAGCCGGTCGCATGAAGGAAGGTGACAACATCAAAGAGGAGTTCCCGGATGAGCAACTCTGGCAATAGGAGAAAGAGTTTGAGGTTCCCGGTATGCAAACATAGTGTTTCTTTAGTATTTGGAGTCTATCCACCGGAGCCTACGGCTCAGCCGGAGAAAAAAGTTGAGGCATGATTGCCAGTGGCTCATTTGGGATGAGCCATACTTGTTTAAACAGGGACAGATCAGGTTATGAGAAGATGCATCCGGAGAGCCAAACTGCGAGAGGTTTTGCGGAGTTGTCACTCTTCATTGTATGGAGAGGCACCACGGAGCGCGGGCAGGCGCACAAGGTGCTACAGTCAGGTTTCTTTTGGCCTACATGTCTGAGGCGCTGTAGCATACGTCAAAATGCCACGATAGATGTCAATGGACAAGCACAATTAGTAGGGAGGCAAGAATGCCGCTGCGGGAATGTACTAGAAGTGGAGCCTTTGATGTATGGGGCATGATTTGTGAGCCCATTCCACCGTCATTTAGTAATCGTTACATCTTGGTGGCCATTGATTATGTATCAAAGTGGGTTGAAGCAATAGCTTGCCCGGGGGAATGACAACAAGGTGGTAACAAAATTTTTGAAAACATACATTTTCACCAGGTTCGGGACACCCCGATCCATTCTCGGTGATGGAGGAGCTCAATTTGTCAATTCAAGTTTCAAGAAACTGCTAGCTAAGTATGAAGTGCGCCACAGGTGGCAACAACATATCATCCCAAACTAGTGGGCAGTGGAGTGTCGAACAGAAGTGAAGCAGATTCTCAAAAACAGTGAATGCACACGTAGTGATTGGTCAAGCAAACTCGATGATGTGTTGTGGGAAAACTACGAGCGCACAAGACACCGATTGGAACCTCTCTATACCGATTGGTCTATGGAAAAACCCATGTGTCATCTGCCGGTGGAGCTAGAGCACCGAGCTTTCTGGGCCGTGAGGAAATTGAATATGGACTTAGAGCTTGCGGGCAAGAAGAGGCTGATGTAACTTCGGCGGAGCTTGAGGAGTTTCGTTGGCATGCTTATGAGAGTGCCAAGTACTACAAATAGAAAACAAAGAGGTGGCACAACAAGCATGTGATGCATTGTATTTTCAGGCAGGGTAGAAAGTGTTTCTCTTCAATTCAGATTAAAGCTGTTTCCCAGGGAAGCTGCGGTCGAAATGGTTAGGGCCGTTTGAGGTAGTGAGGATGACCCCGCACGGGGCAGTAGAGTTGTGGCAAGAAGATCGAGAGATTACGTTCTTAGTCAATGGGCAGCGATGTAAGCATTACTGGGGTGAGGACGGTAGTCGAGAGAAGACGTCTGTCCTCTGGGGATGATTGAGCTTCAATGACGTCAAGCCGCGACCCAGTAAAGCCAGGCGCTGCACGGGAGGCAACCCGTGAAATTGTTGTAATAATTAGAGTAAATTAGATTTAGTTAAAAAGAAAAAGAAAAAATTAAAAAAACAAAAAAAACATGTAATTTAATTAAAATTGTGTTTGTGTTTGAACCTTTGAATTCTAACCAATTTCTTGTTGGCCAGAGATGAATTTCAGGTTGAGCGGAGGGCAAAAATGCAAGTTGCAAAAGGAAAAATCGAGGTGAAAAATAATAAAAAGTGGCAAAGCATTGAGCACAACGCGATGGCTCCGTGTGTCACGGAGGAGGAGGGCCTCTGCATTACCCTCCGTGACACGTTGAGGTGTAATTCTGGAATTTTTAAATTCCTGAACACCTGCTTGATAGCTCCGCGTCACGGAGGAGTTCTAATTACCCTGTGACACATTGAGGAGTGTGTTGACCGCGTCGGTCACAGGGTGCGGGTAACCGCGCGAAAAACCCTCCTTTTAACCCTGAAATCCCTCATTTCCCCATTTTCATTCCCTCCGCGACAAACACCCAAAAATCCCCCTTCCCCAACGTGACACGGACCTAGGATCAAATTTTCTTCAACTTTTCTTCAAGTTCATCGAATTAAGGTATGTTCTTCAACTTAACCTCAAATTTTCTAAATTTTCGATTTTGAGCATGTGAGGTGAGTAAACCTTGCCTAAGTGTAAATTGAGCTTGAATTCATTTAAGTTATTGTTGATTGATGTTAGATTCGTGGCATTGTGATTGTATAATTTCGATAAATACATGCTTGATTGAATTTTGTGAAGTGGTTGCTTCAAGTTCACCACCTACTTTTGTGCTATGCTGAATTCTGTGAACACTAGGGACAGTGTTCAGTTTTAGGTGTGGGGTAGGAGTAGTTAGGTCTTTGGTTGTTTTGTTGTTGTTTATGTTCATGTTTTGTTATTGTGCTGTGAAAAATTGTGACACACTTGATTTTGTGTATGTTTGTATTGTAAATCGGTGTTGCAATGAATGTGAAAGGCTGTGTGTGTGTGTTGAGTTGTTGTTAGTTGTTTGATTGTTAAATATTATTGTTTCTATCGAAATTATCGATATTTTAAAAAAATTTCAGTGAATTATTTTTATGATTGGGGTTTCTCGCGTTTGTTTTCGGTGTTTTCACGAGAATAGTCCAATTGAACCAAAGTCGTAAAGAGTGGCATTTCCCTATGATGGATGGATGACGATCTTAAGGAAATGTAGTCGATAGGAGTAGTTTTTTCTTTCTTTTATTTTCTTTTGTTTGTTTGTATCCCAAGCGTGTCGCTACTTTATGGTTCGAGTGCTTGTTGCGTGTTGTTCATGATATTTAGAATGCAAAGGTGATTCGTATGAAAGCATGCAACTGTGTAAACATGTTGAGATACCTAGGTCATAGAGTTCGATTCGGTGTGATTGAGGCTTAATGTTTGAATTCTTGTAATTAGGCGATTGAAGAGGTCTGCTGAATATGTCTTGAGTTGAGCATGAAGCGAGTGCGTGGTGAGTTTCAATTATTTCCATGCTGTGTGGAAAGTGTCTAGAACTTGCCTGGTGTGTGTACAAAAGCGAAATAAAGGATGTGTAGTGTAGGAAGGATGTAGGCATTTCTTTTTGATTTAAGCAGTTTTTCCTTATCATACCTACTTGGAATGTACATCCTAGTTAGCCCCATTGACCCTTTAGCCTATTTTTCTTTCGTCGAGAAGGTACAAACCGAGCTTAACCCTTTATTTTAATTATCCGTGAATTTGATCCAAAACTCTTAGCGCTCAAAATAATTTTACCACGAGTGTCAAGAATTGAGAATTGGCAAAGAAAGAAAAGCGGAAGTGGTGAAAGTAAAGAAAAGGTCAAAGGTGCACTTGCCGAATTTAAATAAAATGAAGATGTATAACTAATCTTTGTTATTTAGTCGAGTGTGCTTAAAGATATGGAGCAAAAAAATAAAGAAAGACTTCAAGGCTAGAGAGGATGAAGGAAGAAACAATGCCCATAATGTTGGTGGGATGTATTGAAAAGCGCTTAAGGATGCTAGTTGCTATTATTGGTTAGCCCGGTATTTACTAGTTCCTTAGCACATTACAACGTTAAGTCTGCATGATCTTACATGCAGCGTCCTTATATTAGTGGAGTAATACACTGAGGCAAACCTATGGTTATGACCGATGCATGTTGATTCTTTGGGAGAGAGAGCGAAATCGTTTCATATGCCCTGCATGTAATGTTTTTGAGGAATCATATGATTAAAGAGAGAATTCTCTTGCTGTTGTGAGGGCACATGTGATGTTTGAATTGAAGGTGTGTCGGATGTGTTTGATCAGGCGGTTGCATGAGTTTGTCGAGATCGAGAGTCAATTTTTTGGGTCTAGGAGGTCTTAATGTAGTGAATGTAATTGTATTGATGAGACTATGCATGTTTTCTTGATAATTTGCTATATTAAATAATCGGTATAACCGTATCTTGAATTGTCGAGCCAAAGTAGCTATGCGTGAGTTTCAAATGCATGAATGTGAGATTATTGTTCGAGGACGAACAAGGTTTAAGTGTGGGGTAAGTGATCTTGGGCAGAATTATATGCCCAAGTGATCTTTGAAATGCTTCATTTCGTCTTGTTTATCTATAGATTATTTGTACATTCTCATGATTTGTAGATTAAAATGTGAATTTATATCAAGCATTGATTAGTGTTGTTTTGCAGGAAAAATGTAATTTTAGGAAGCTAAGATGCATGTGGGAGAAATCGGGGAATGGACTCGGAAGTGTGACCGATGGAAAGGCCAAGGAAATGCGGCAAATAAAGGGGCTCGCGATAGAGCCGTGTCACGCTGCCATCACAGGCATTACTGCCCCGGATGATTTAATTTGGCCAAGCTCAAGTGGAGGTCACGTTGCCTGTGGCACGTTGGACATAATTACCTGGAACATGAAATTCCAGTGAGGGGTTTGCATGCAGTGCCCATTGGCGTTGGCCCAACTTACCGGCGTTTCATGCGATGACACTTGGCCCGAAAAGTAAAGTGAATGACGAATTCGGTACGGGTCGGCGTTTGCTCCGTGTCAGGGAAGCATTTCCAAGATTTCTTGTGACACGTTGCTTATTATTCCGGGAAAATTCCTACTAGTATAAATAGCAAACTTAGGTTTCATTTTTAATTATTACTGACTTAGTTGAGCAAGGACGTGGGTTATAGGCGATTGGGGACGAAAATCTTAAGGTTCTTCTCTCCTATCTCTTTCTCCTTTATTTCAATTGTTTGTATGATTATACTCTTTGATGATGTTTAATCCACAAAATGAGTGGCTAAATTCACTTCTTGCTGAGGTTAAGTACAATTGTAGTGGAATGTAATTGTTGATCATTTTGGTTTCATCTTTTCTTCCATAGTTGTTCTATTAATTCTTGTTCTTCTTTTGCATTAATGTTTGGCCATCTTCATATATCCCTAAAAATAGGTTTCATCTCGAAAGAGAAAGAAATTGGAAAGTTGTGAATTGATAGGATATGATCTCTTATTAGTTTGGGAAAATTGAGAATTGATTTACCTTCAGAATAGAAATATATATCTGAAAGTCGTATTAGTCAATTAAGGAATCGGTTATGTATATAGAACATGAATTTCTTTTTTATAACATAAATGTAGTTGGAAGGTTCTTGATTCTTAAGTTGGGTTGAATCGAGAGTTTTAATCCGCAGAGCAATAATTCTTGAAGAAACGAAAATGAAAGATTAACCGATTTGTATCATTAAATTTGCTTCTGCATGTTCGTTTTAGCCTCGGCATGCTCAATATACTATAGTTCGGACTCAATTTGTAAATTTGTATTAGATTATAGAATTAAGGAAAAAACTCCCAAAATCTTTCTTCCTTTATTTATTGTATCTGCATTTTTAGAGTTAGAGTTCATTGCGCTTGGTGATTATTACCTTGGTCCAGTCCTATGGGATCGATACTTAGCTTACTTTCGCCATTTTACTATGTTCGACCACGTGCACTTGCGTGTAATTATCAAAAGACCGAACATACCTTGCCAGGGTATAGTGGGTGAGTGCTGGGTGATCACATAACCTGGGTGCGCTAGATCAGTTCGCTTTGTGCTAAGTACTACTCCAACGGATAGTCCTAATTTGACTACTAATGATAGCTCTAGGAGGTCTGGACTAAGTCGGGGAATATGACTGGAAATAACCTAAGAGTACGTAGGATCAAATAATGAAAACTTATGTTTAAAAACATTCAGCGCTTATCTGGAAGCATCTGCCGTCTAGAGGATGGCGATAACTGATAAACGAAACTAGGAGTATTACTGGCCGAACTCCTCCAAGAACTAACTAGTAGTCAAACTGATCAACGACTGTAAGATGCTGAAAAGGCTAATTGCTAGCCAAGGCCTTGAACTAGCATTCAAATTATTGTAAAATCCACAAAATGGTAATAATATATTAAGAACTAGTAAGAGTCAAGAACAACAATTCAGACAATTGTAAAGACACGATTTATTGTATTTGTATAGCTAGGGAAAAACAATATTTCATGAAGAGAATAACAACATACTTGAGAAATGATGAAAAAACTCGCAAGGATTCACAAGGATTCAATTTACAAAGAATTAATTAGGATCTGGCTATGAATTTATCCTAACTCAAAACTTCATGGCTAGGCCCGATAAGAAATTATAGAAAGGTTTTGTGGAACAAGGGAAGAACAATTCCCTTGTTGGATTCTCCCCTTACTGGTGTAGAAATTCTTGAGAAAACCTGTAGAAATCTGAGAAGAAAGAAATGGGAAACCCTTGAATCCTACTTTGTGCTTCCTGACTGAGTTTTCTAAGTTGTGACTTTGAGAGAATGAGATGAATGAAAGAGGAACATTGATTATGTCATGACCGAACATAGGCCGGATTGAGACACGGGACAAGGAACCCGAGGGACTCAAGTTGATCCATGACCTGAACACACATGTAACTTAATCAAATAATGAATACTAACATGATAGCACAACTGGAAACATAATCATGAAATAACATATAAAACCAAACACACTTCATACATGAGATCAGATACTACATATAGTCAAAGAAAGCCTCTAATAAATCGATGAGTTGATGGGATAACACCCCAACTAACTCGACAAAGAAGAGCTGAATATAAAGGATGATAAATATCAACGGAATGCAGGGAGATGAGGACTCACCTTGTTTGGATGCTAACTCAGGGAAATGAGCTGTAAGTGCCGGGTCAGAAGGTTGGAGCACATGTCATGAAATGGTGACAGCATAAGTATGCGGTCAGTATGTGGAATGTACTGAGTATGCAAGGTAAGTAAAATTGCTTAATAAGAAAAATCTTTTAAAAACATGCTTGATATAGAATTATAACATGATAAGAATACGAGTAGACATATGCTATTTTTCTTGAAATCATGATCTCATCATAACATAAAATCATAAGCTCAGATTGATTGACCTAAAGTTGAAATATGATAGTCATAAGTAAACTGAACATTGAGTCAAACCTACTTTGAAACACACACACATGCACACACATATATATCATGAGTGATAAACATTCATAAATGAAATCATGAGGAACAATGGTAGACTCGTCATATAATCGACATACCACAATAGAGCTTACGTGGTCCCAACTATCATACTCAAGTGGGTAGAGCCATCCAAAGCCTTTCCACGGTTGAGGACGATACCATGATATCGATATCAAACTCATTGTTGCCAATCAGACAGAGGATAGCTCACATAGGAGTCCTAATACAATCTGATCATACCTACATTGGCGTGTAGTTCTAGGCATAGGGTTGACTGACCCATAGCCACCACTCGAGTTTGATACTACTCCAAAAACATGCATATATGCTCTCCATCGTTTTCAATGAAGTTGACCATCATTTTGAAGCTAAATAATGTGAATACATATAAATTAGAATTATACATTAGAGCCTGGCTCCAAACCATACCTAAACTGAACATAATTAGGAGTCTTTGCTCCAAAAATGTGTTAAGATTAATTCGTAAAATCATAAATCATACTTGAACATATGGGCATGCGATACTTTATCATACTTGAAAAATACATAAATCACTTGAAAACATGTTGCTAAATATGGGTAACTTGAAAACATTCTTTACATTAATAATATCTCATCATACTTGAACATTTATCATTAATCTCAACTTTCATGAACATATCATAATTGGGCTTTTTATTTTATAAAGCTTGAAACATGATTTTCATTGAAAATAATGTAAAACTTACCCATGAACTGTAATTTAATAGTACAAACATATTTAAATCATACCCATGTTAAATTAGAAAATTCATTCATTGGGTTAAAAACCCCCAGGATCAACATTAAATTTTCATGATTTAAGAGAGATTAGGCATGGGTGTGAAGGGTTCACCTATTCATAACCAGCACATACCTGGAAAGAACTGGTTTTCCCGCTCTTGATTGACCAATGAAGAATTTAAAGAACTGAAGGAATAAAGATTGATCACCTCTCTTACTCTCTAACTTTGCATGCATGAGTAAGAATGGCTAAACATGAACTTACCCCTCTTTAAAGTCATTATTCATAGCTTAAAACGACGTAGCTTAGGCCTTAGGATCATAGGAATTATAAGAAATCCTACTCTTTATTCATAGAAAATAACTGACTGCCATTCCCCATGAGGGATTGGATGAAAAGTTCCCAAGACCACGACTCGTGGCATCAATAGTTGAGCACCTTTGTCGAAATTAATTTGGGGATCACCACGGGGAGACAATGAGTTGATACTTGTGACTATGACTCATGGTCACCACTCGTCATCCCTTACCACCCAATTTCAAATCATTTCCAACCGGTTGACCACCTGAAACATCCACGAATCGTGGTGACCATCCGTAGGGTACACTACCATATTTTATTCACTTTCCCACTTAACCCTTGCCCGGCTGACTCAACGAGTCCTTGTAGGGTCTGACCATGATTCGTCGTTAGGTACATAGAGGGACTTCAACACCCAAATATTTCAACTCAAGTCTTGAACCTCACCACGAGTCTCCTCATGACTTATGGTCTACCCCATAGGTCACAACTTCGTTACATTACTTGGTGCTAGATTTCTAGTTTCCTCCATTTCAACTTCAGAGTGTTAGATCTTTGGGCTTCTGGTATAACAGATTACCTCCCTACATCCCCTGAATATAGCAAAAATGACATAGCTTAGGTATTAAAAAGGTGGGATGTTATGAAAATGTCCCTAAAAGAAAAGCGGAAACTACGACAGGATTCAGCAGGTCACACAACAACTCATTGGTTGATATCATGACTCCTGAGGACCAACTGTTGGTCCTAAAATTGAAATATGGCTCCACTGAAATAGACCATAGAGAACTAACTCCTTGGATAGGCGGCGAGTGCGTTGGTTCCTACCGTGGTCTTGACAGAAAGATTGATCCCTCTGCTAACGGATGACACAATGACTCATAAGTAGAACCAATGGGTCATTGTATCTGCACCTAACATCTCCACTGTAAAAACTGAGCGATTTATGGACTTATTGTATCGGATGGAAACAACGACTCGTTGTGTGATACAATGGGTCATTGTTGCCTCTCATTGATACTGGAAAAAGATTTTCAACAACACACAGGCTCCAACTTACGAGGTACCCTAGGTCATTACATCAGACGACGACTCATCATTGGACTCGTGTGTTCATGGAGAGGAGTTTAACTAATTTCGAGTTGGGAGGCAAGGAGTGATAGGACGACTCGGCTTGCTCCTCACAATGGGTTGTTTCATGTCTTTTTGGTTTGAGGACAGCGCGGGAGCTGACCGCGGCCTAGTGCTTGAGTTGTTACTGCTAACAACGACTCATTGTGCATGCTCGGTCGTTCGGAGACAAAAATGTTTAGTTCTTTTGTTTTTCATGTAAGAGTTTGTTATAGAAAATTTTTTGGGGGTGTTACATCGTATGTACCACGAAAGCCTAAGATCGAGACACGAGGGTTGAAATGGAGAATACAGAATTATCTACATAGGTCACAAGATTAGTCGTCTATTGACCCATTGGATGTACCACGGAGTCGTTAGACTCGAGGAGAAGGTTTGACTTAGTTGACTTTTAGGTTGGGGCTGACCACGGGTGACCACGGTCGTGGTCACCACCTGGGTCGTCAGGTGATCCATGGTTAGTGGTTGGTTGAAGGTTAAAGGATTTTAGCGGTGTCTCTAATGGTTTGTTACCACGAGTCGGAGGGCACACCACGGTCCTTCACGTGTGTTCTACGTGTTGACCGGTGTTGACTTCTGAGTTTCCAGGTATGCAGCAGGAAACATACGACAAGTTGTGAGTGTTCGATGGCGATGGGTCGTCCAGTCCCTTGTTGGGACTGACGGTATGCATTTTGCAATTTGTGAAGGATTTTCTGTAATTCCTAAGTTCCTAAGGCTATAAAACTTCCGTTTTAAGCTCAAAATAGTGTTTTTAAGAGTTGTAAGTTCATTCTAAGCTATTCTCTTCCCATGCATTCAAGTCTAGAAGCTCCTAAGGGTGATCAAGCATAATTCATCAATTTCTTCTCCAAATTACCATTGGGCATTCAAGGAGAATGGTAAATCGAATTCTTCAGTATGGGTATTAGTGGAATGTATCCATCTAAACCCATGCCCAATCCACTCTTCAATTTCATAAATTCTAGTAGATGAATCGATAGGGTTTTAACCCAATATGTGAATTTTCTAGCGTCAGTCATGGGTATTACCTAAGCATGTTTCTAATGTTGAATTATGCTTAATGGGAATATTTCACAATGTTTTCAATTATGAATTATATTTTCTCAAGTTTACTAATTATGATGCTCATCCATGAATGTTCATGAATAGATGAGATTATGATATATGTGTTCAAACATGATGAGATGTATATGAAGAAAGTATGATTTGGAACTCATGTCTATACTATGTTTTCAAATGAAATAAGCTTATGTCAAGTATGTTTAAGTATTGGGCAAGCCCATATGATCAAGAAACAAATGTTTTATGATTTGTCTAAACTTCATGTTATTAGCTTACCACATGGGTTTTGGAGTCTAGACTCTCACTATTTTCAAGTTGTGGTATAGTTTGAGCCCCGGGGCTCCTGCGCTATGTTCAGACTAGTCATGTGTATGTTATGAGTCAGCTTCATCACTAGAAGATAGTTTAGCTTCGTCACTAGAAGATAGTTCAGCTTTGTTGAAAAATAGTGAAGAAGAAGCTGCCTATACATATTTTTGGGGTAGTGTCCTAACAAAAACCAAACTATGCTTAGTCAGCCTACACCTCAGAACTATGTTCCAATGTAGGTATGTTCAAGTGTCGGGACCTCCCTTGTGAAAACTTTTCCCCTACCCCAAGGGTCCTTCAACTTGATATCGATATCATGGTAGCGTCTTGAGCCCTGCCAAGGCTTTGGATGGCTCTCTGCACCAGTGTGTCGAGGACACGTGAGAACCAATCATGTGTAGGTTATAATGAGTCTCTCATTATTCCTCATGTTAGATATCATCATTCGTCCATGATATTATGTTTCAACAGAGTTTGACCCAATGTTCAGTCTTACTTATGATTATCAGTTTTCGCTTTGGGTCATTCAATTCAGTTATGATATTTAGTTATGATCGGAACCACAATTTGAGGAAAAATAGCATGAAAACCTTACTCTCAGAATCTTATCTTGATTATGTTTTATGATATATGCATGATTTGTCTTTACTTACTTAGAGGCTTACTTACCTTACATACTTGGTACATTCCCTGTACTGACCGCACATATGCTGCCATCATTTCGCAGTACATCTTTCCGAACATTGATCCTCCCGTCATTAGTGAATCTGCGGTGTTAGCACTTCCTAGGAGTTCGTGGGTCCTCATCTTTTGAGGGCCCTTCTTTTCTTTTGTATTTAGTATTTTCAGTTTCGAATTATAGTGAGCTAGTTGGGGTCTTGTCCATCAACTTCGTCGTAATCCGAGATTTTCAAACAAAATATTTATTCAAATTATAATATATGTATATGTATTGAGATATCATGATATTGAGACTTCCACTTTATTATATATGTTAGACTCCGAATTATATTTGGAATTAGTTGTCATGTTCATGCCATGGGTGGAAAGCTTGGAGCCTCTCGAGGTTCTTTGTCCCATGTACATCTATCTGAAGTATGTGTGGGTCGTGAAAAATTTTGTACTATACCATTAGGTTTTGAAGTGTCCTAGGGTGTTCGAAAGTCGTGTTAAGTAGAGTCTTTTTCATGGGTATGATGCACACCACACTTATGACGAAGAAGCTACGTGACATTTTAGAAATGTTCCATTCTTCCATGATCTAAGTTGTACGATGAATGTCCTATCGTTCTAACTCGCGCTATACGCGTTTGCAGAATCATGCCTCCCTTGCTGAGTTAATAAAGAGAAATGGGAATGCAAATATAGCCACAGAATAGCAATAGAGTGCCAGGCACCAATAGGCCCCACCAGCCCATGAGGCATGTACAGCGGGGATGCCCATGTAGAGGTTAGAGCATCCAGCTACAGATGCTAGCTCAGGCCCTAACTGCCCAAGTCAATCAACAATAGTAGCGCATGTCTCTCAAAACGGGAATGCGGCTTCGACAAGCGGGGCGCCTAAGGATGAACCCTCGGTTGCTTGGGTAAAGGTAGACGAGATCATAGGTTTCTGATAAAGTTCAAAGATTTACGCGCATCACAGGGTTAACTAGAGAGAATTGCATCGAGCTAGCCTCGTATCAGTTGAAAGGGTTGCACACATTTGTTCAAGCAATGGAAGGATAATGGGGTTGTTGAGATGGATCTATATGTTGGGAAGAGTTTCATGCCACATTTCGTCGAGTTCTTTCCTCGATAGATGAGGAGATTAAAGCAACTGAGTTTGTAAATCTAAAGCAGGAAAGAAGATGGTAGTGCTGCAGGAGTATGCCTTGGAGTTCACTTGTCTTTCCAAGTTGTGCACTTGAGATTGCACGTGACAGATGCAGAGGCAGTGATCGGTTTGTCTGCCTCGCCGAGATGATTAATAAATGGCAATGATTCATCAGGACATTGACTTTCCCGGATAATTCTTTATACCCAACATATGGGCAGATGAGTGAGTGGGGAGACAGGGGCCAGAGGGCCAGGACTGATAGCTTTAGGTTCTCAGTGGAGACCTGAGTGGGCACAACCAATAATTACACAAGATATGTTTAGCCTAAGCGTTTTCATCTTTAGTCAGTGCCAGCAGGTCCAGAAGCGCGACAGGGTAGGATGAGCATCCAAGCTCTAGAGCTCAAGGGTAGCAAACTCGTGAGTCCAACATTCCAAAGGATAGTAAGTGTGGCCGGAACACACGGGTTAGTGCTTAACGAGTTGGAACCTTGTTTTGGATTTAGCAGCTTGGACATATTCTTAGGGTGCCATGACCACGAAACAGGAGCCATGACAGGTCCGAGCCAGTCTCCACTTCAACAGCTCCACCAGCACGTTCAGCTCAACAAGGGGCATCTACTAGTGAGGGGTGTTGGTGTACACCCGTAAAATTCCCGACACATAGATGGCCTATTCGCGTGTTGGTGAAGAGTATTTGAAAGCCATACATGCTAGAAAAGGCCGGCGGAAAAAGATCGGACGAAAGCCTCTGAACCATCACGGAAGGAGCCGGGCGAGCCCCTCTGCGATGGCTTGGCGTGTCACGGAGGTGGGGCCTCCCGCGTTGGTTCCGTGACACGTTAGGCTGTCCAGGCCCAAGTATATAAAGCCTCCACTTCGGTTAATTCATTAATTTCCTTAAAAATATCCGAGCTCACAAGAAACGAGAGTACGAAGTGGATTATAAATTATCGCTCGATTACGCCATCAAACGTAGTCCAAATCCAAATTAACCTCAGATACCGAGGTATTTAACAGCAGGGAGCATTCCCTGCGGTTGATTTCACGAAATTAGTGACAAGAATTGTCGTGCTACCGGGCTAAGGTAAGTGGAATTGCTCCAAATTAGTGTCAAGTTTCTCCTAGCCTTAAAGTGAATACTTCTCCCTTCTAGACTTTCAAGAAATAGAAAGTTTTCGACCGTCTTTCGATAAGCCTAAGTTTAGGCTATAAATATATTGAAAGTGATGTTTTCTTCGGAATATTTGATGTATTTAGTACTAATTGTCATATATGTGAATGCGGTTAGGAGAAATAGGCTAGATGCGATCGAGCTTCATTCGATAGTCGGATAACCGAAGTTAAGGTATGTAAAGACAATTTCTTCGGCAAGTTAATAGCTTAGCCTTGCATATCCACCCGGTAAACTCCATTAGCAGAATTCACGGAGTTGAATGATGAGTATTGTGCAAGTTCAAGTAAGTCTGGTTTGCATTGTTATATCGTACTCGGTCGAAAGTTGGTAAAGCATGCGCCAAATGGCGAGTTAAGCATTCCAGACTCAGTATAGCCCAGTATGTGATTAGCAAGCATGTTTTTAGAATAACATGTGAGATATTCGGGAATAAAAGTTAGTAAAGTAAAAATCGAGATAGACAGATAGTATCCTGGCTACGGATTAGCCATTCAGACAGATGATATCTTGGCTACAGATTAGCCATACAGACATATAGTATCTTGGCTACGAGATTAGCCATGCGGTTAGATAAAGATCACGGATTCGGTATAAGCGGTATGAGAATCGGTATAACACGAAGAGATCAGCATAAATCAGAATTCAAATAGCATTTTCAGTTAAACATGCTTACTATTTATGTGCATATTGTTTGTTGAGACTTGGTCGCGTACGTCGGGAGGCACCTTTTGAGCGTCCTCGCCGCCCACAGTTGTGTCGTGTTCCCCCAACGGCGAGTGGGTTTACGTCCTCCAAGGAGTGGCATGCCGGTCTGATTTGGGCGAATGGGATGAAGCTCCCCATATCAGGCTAATCAACATTATTATAGAAAGCCTGTTGTGCGCTAGCGCCCAAGGAGAAGATTCGGAATGCAGTTTCGATTCACGGACACGGTATAGGAGTCCTCCGGACTCGGACACGGTTATTTATATCGCGGGCTATGGCCCGAGCCGGATACCCAAGGGGCCGGCAGAGGTGCTCATGGATTGCCAGATGAGTGGAGTGACCTTATTTTTGGCTGGTTTTGACCGGTAGGTATATAGATTGTTTGCTTGCTTGGTGCTGCCCATCCGACATGGGGTTTGTTATTGTCTGCTTGCACTATATATATATGTATTTATGTGCTATATACTTGCTAATAGATAGCAGGCCGCCGGCATCTACAGGTGCGCTCTTTGCCCTATCACAGCACGAAACACGATTGAGTTCATATCACTTTTTCAGATTCAATTATCTTTGCTATTCAGAATTGCTAGTAATGTTATTTGTATTCAGTTGCTTTGCATACTCGGTACTAAGCGGTACTAACGCCCAATGGAAGCATTGTATTACTGCCTGCAGGTACTCAAAGACGAGGGGCGATCCCTCGTGATTCCATCCAGCTATAGAGTCATCAGCTCTGTCATCCGGGCAGTATTGAGTGTGGTTATTTCCTTTTATTATTACGAGTATGGGTATGCCGGGCCTTGTACCGACCATTTTATCAGTACTCATAGAGGCTTGCAGATTGTATATATTTTATCTCCCACTGGTCAGTTGAGCCGGTCGTGTGAGGCCGTGCATTTTGTTATAGTTGTTTTAGCATTTCTTTTTATGTTGGCATTGTGGGGCCATAGTCGGATAGTAGTAGTGACCTTGTCGGTCACGTAGTTGTCGATATTCTCAAATGTTGATTTCGAGATGACTAGACAACATGGTGGCCTTGTCGGCCCGCCTAGGTTCCTTGTTTTGAGTATGTCTATGGTTAGCTGTTATTACTTATGCAGGTGGCTATAGGCCCGGTCGGTCGGAGTTTGTGTTTACAGCGCTATATAGCCCATTGTTTCTAGAAATCAGAAATGGAGCTAGCCGGGCACCCCGGATGTGCCTAGGTTCGCAGTTAGCGGTCAAAGGTCCCTACTAGGGCACCAGGTGCCAGTCACTTGCCCCCAAGGTAGGGCGTGATAGTTAGTCGGCACCAAAATAGATTCTATGCCCTAGCATCTTGTCGGGGCTTGAGAGGTCTCCTAGATGTAGTCAGCACAGGTATGTTACATGAATTTCACCTTGATGTTTATGCGTTTTTAGATCTAGAGGGCTACTTTATCTTTTTTGTGACACCCTATGTTGTTAGTAGTTTCAGAGTCATTCTCAAAAAATCTTATCATAACTCTTCTCGGTCTCCACCTCCCTGATCGGTAGTTCGGTTATAGCTCGATAGTATATAAAAATTCCCTTCCCGAGTTCTTCGAAGAAGTCATCTCCAACAGATTTAGTAGAGTTAGCCATGATTGATTTTGACGTTATTCAGTATGGATAGGTTACATGCTTGTTATGCGTCAGTCAGTTGTAGAACCCATGCGGTAGAGTTTAGATTTTGGGTGAACCGGTCTTAGAGTGGAAGGGTAGTTGTTTGTGCCTATGGGTCGCTTCATTTCAAACCTTAAGGCTAGAAAGATGATTTATAAGGGTTGCATGTGCCATTTAGTTAGGGTTAAGGATGATACGTCTGAAACCCCGACTATTCAGTCAATTCTTGTTTTGTGTGAATTCCCAAAGGTGTTTCACAGATGATTTACTTGAAATTCCTCCCGAGCGGGAGATCAACTTTACTTCTTCTTGATATGCATCCTATATCTATTCCTCCTTATAGAATGGCTCCAGCTGAGCTTAAGGAGTTGAAGTAGCAGTTGAAGGATCTTTTAGACAAGGGTTTTCATCAAACCTAGAAAATCCTTTTTGTGGGTTGCAACGGTTCTCTTTGTGCACGAGAATGATGGTTCCCTTCGTATGTTCATTGATTACCGACAATTAAACAAAGTTATCATCGAATGAGTATCCTCTCCCTAGGATTGATGGTTGTTTGACCAGCTCCGGGGTGCCAAGTGTTTCTCAAAGATAGAACTCCGATCCGAATACCATCAGCTCCGGGTTGGGGAGAGTGATATTCCAAAGGCGACCTTAGGACTCGGTATGGTCAACTATGAGTTTGTAGTTATTCCTTTTGAACTAACTAATGCTTCTGCAACTTTTATAGATTTATGAACAAGACACTCAATCCCTTACTTGGATATGTTCGAGGGTGGTGCACACAGGCTCTTAAGGATCTCGAGTTGTATCCTAGGTTCGAAAATGCTAAGCAACTACATGACCAACAAATTCACCAACCATGGATAGAGACCCACACATGGCCAACATAAACAACTAAACATATGCGTGGCCCCACACGACCGGTACAACTAACCACAAGGAGATATATACATAATCTACAAGCCTCTAAGAATACTAATAAGATAGTCGGGATAGAGCACCGACCTACCGTACTATACAACAAGAAAACATATAAACCTCTAAATATCAAGCTCCGGATGATAGAAACTGTTGACTCTGCTAGCTAGGGTCTGAGGATCGACTCTATCTATACCACCAGGCAATATGCGCACAGTGACATCAAAACCTGCTTGGTACCCGGTAGCAAAAGCAAGGCGGAACACTCTTGAATATAAATAACATAACTAGAGATTCTGAACAGTAGAAGTATCTGAAACTGTCTGGACTTATGGAATCTGAAATAAGCTTATCTGTACTGAAAGTAAAAGGTAGGAGCATACATATCGACATGGCGATCTGTTGTCTATCGGCTAATAGATATCAAGTATATTAATATATATAACAAACAAGGACTATACCAGCCCCCATAAGCCGGAAGGTTCCAGCCAACACACAATCTATATACCCCTACGGGTCAAACCATCCAAAAATAAATCACTCCGCTAGCCTACTAACTATGAGCATCTCTACCGGCTGCAGGTGCCGTCTCGGGCTATGTCTCGACTATAGCTGCGTGTCCCAGTCTGGAGGACTCTGTAACTGTAAACTATAATCTGTAACTGTATCTGTAATCTGCCCCCTGGGCGCAAGCGCTCGATAGGGTAATATATACTATGGTGATCAACTGATATAGGGAATGTTGCATCCCATCTTCGTCCTACTACGGAGCGGTATGCGCCCTCCTTGGGTGACATATCCTCGCCCTTGGCGGACGAGTCAACACAGCTATTAACCCAGGTGCGGTGAGGACGCTCTAAGGTTGCCCTCATAGCAGAAAAGGCTCAACAAACAATAATCACAAATAGCAAGCATGTTTGAGTACGAAGAAATACTATCACGTATTGATTTCATATTTTGAACTCTTTGCAGATTGGCGGTTCTCGTACTGAGCTATACTGTATTTGAGATATTATCTGACTATCTGATATTGCTTTACTAACTTTTATTCTGAATATATCATAATATTATAAAACATGCTTGCTAAAATAATATTGGACTCAATTCTCAACTTAATTCTTTCTTCTATAGTTCACGCTATTTTTTATATACCAAATTACTAACTTGCCGAAGGAACTTGCTATATACCTTCAAACAATTTCCAACTAACTAGCGTAGCTTTGGTCAATAATTCTGCTATTTCTCCCAACTGCATTCATATATATATGTCAATTAGAACTAAATACGCTAATATTCTGAAAGAAAATATCCCTTTCAATATATATATATAGCCCAACGACAATGAAAAAATGAGTCGAAAACTCGCTATTTCTCCCGAAAGTCAGAAGGGAGAAAGCTTTAGGAGCTGAGTATCATTAACACTAATTTGGAAAAATTCCACCCCTTAACTAGAGTAGCACGATGATTCTCCGGCCAAATTTCCACCGAAACTAAATCCCTTAAAGGAATACTCCTTGCTGCTTAACACCTCAGTATCTGGAGTTAATTAGAGTTTGGACCGCATTTGACAGCGTAAGGAATTTGCCAAACCTCGTCCCCTAGCATTGTAGGCATTTCATAGAAATGAATGATAGAATGAAATTAAAATGAAGTGGGCTATATAGTTGGGACCTCTAAGTCGCATTCGTCGAATGCGATTTATATATATCGCATTGCCTTGCGACACTCTGACTGGCGCTTGTTGAGTCTCTCCCGGACCCTTTTCTCGCACGTATGGCATTCTAAAACTCTTAGCCAACATGCGAATAGGCCATCTACATGTCAGAATTTACGGGGGTATAACATCATTCCCCCTTACAAACATTCGTCCTCAGTGTAAACTACTTGCAAAAATTTCAACATTTATGGCTTAGTTTAGAAAAATTTCGGCAAAGTCTCACACAGCAATATAGACTATCTCAAAAATCTTGAAGCATGAAAAGTCCAATACAAGTACTCCACAGAACACTAGTATTCATTACATAAGCCAGCTGTTTCATTTATTACATAATGTAGGTAATTCATAAGACAATAATACTATGAACCTTTAGGCGATTAAATGCAGCAATTTAGGATACGACTTTCACCTCTTCCTCTGCTTCCCCAAGTCATCTCTATCGGTTCTTGTTACGCCATAATACTTTGACAGAAGAAATATCTTTAGTTCTCAGCCTGCGAATCTGCCTGTCTAGTATGGCTACTAGAACTTCTTCATAACTAGCTCTTAGTAACACGAACATCTTAGCTTTGGAACAACTCTAGAGGGTCTCCTATATACTTCCTCGCATAGACACGTGGAAAATTGGATGAACGGACTCTAATTCTGAGTAAGTTCAGCTCGTATGCTACTTAGCCTATTCTGCGACGAATCTGATAAGGCCCAATGAATCTCGGGTAGCTTTCCTCTCTTGCCAATCTCATCACCCCTTTCATTGAAGATACACAAAAATACCCAATCATTCACATTAAATTCCTGGTTTCTATGCCGCACATCAGCATGGAACTATAGCGGCTCTATGCAGTCAGCAGGCATTCTCTGATAAGCTTTACCTTGTCCTCGGCGATGTATAATATACGCCCAATCGGCGTGACTCTCCCCGCTCCAAGCCGGCCAAGCTGGCGATCTACATTTCGCCCATACAATGCCTCAAAGGCGCCATCTAAAGATAGCTGAGTATTAACTATTGTTATAAGCAAACAATTGGCAGTCAAATGCTCGTCCCAGCTATCTTCAAAGTCTAACACACACGCCCTTAACATATCCTCGGCGTCCGAATAGTGTGTTCCGCCTATCCATCTGTCTGAGGGTGGAATGTTATTGCTCAAATTAATCTGGGTCCCAAACCTCTCTGAAAAGATTGCAAAATTTAGTTGTAAATTGTACTCCTCTGTCAGAGATAATAGATACTAGAACACCATGTAATCTAACTATTTCTCTGATATACAATTCAGCGTAATCTTCAGCGGAGAAAGTAACTTTTCACTGGCAGGAAATGCGCTGATTTCATCAGTCTGTAAACTATTACCCAAATGGAATCATGTCTATGTCTGGTACGGGGTAATCCTGCCACAATTCATGTTCACTACTTCCCATTTCAGTGCATTTATGTCTGGTCAATCCGCCTGGTTTCTGGTGTTCCGCTTTTTACTTGCTGGCAGTTAGTACACTGGGCTACAAATTCTCTATTTCCCTCTTCATGCCTGGCCACCAGTAGATTTCTTTAATATTGTAATTTTTCATTTTTAGTCGAGCTTTGGATGGAAGATGTGAGCATAGTGTACATTGCCCATAATCTACTGGCAAGATCTTGCAACATCTGGAACACCGAAGGCGATCTTTATATCTCAACACTCATCCTCAGTTACCTGAAAGCTCACATGCCTCAGTCTGGAACTTTGCTGTTTCCTACACGTCATTTAGTCAAGGTCTTGCAAAAGTGGAAAAATCCTTCCACACACCTTCGCCCAGTACCCGGCTAACCCAAAAACTGCGTGCCTTGGTCGGAGTGGTAGGTTTGGGCCAGGTTTTCACTGCTTCTATTTTTCTGTGTATCTATCTGTATACCAACCTCCAACACAATGTGACCACAGACCTATAAATTGACCAGTTCACCTTTAGAAAATTGGCATGTAATTGACAATCATACTGATTTATCATACCAGAGAAACTAACAAGTAATCTCTCTCTGTATAGCTAGAGCTTATCTGGCCTTATTGCCCACATGCTAATGTCACTCACTGCTAGGATAATTTGTATGTTGTCTGCGAGACCATGTGCATGTATCCGATCGAGAGGATGCGATAGTGATCATGATCTCTAATAATGCATTTGAATAAGCGGAATGGCTGAGCTGAAGGACCCGAATGCTGAAGTAGTCTAACAATGCTCTAAATATCTACTCAGACATCTGTAGCTCATGCATAACTGTAGAGTTGTGGACAGCTAACTTCTTTGTTTTTCTAATTAAACAAGCATGCAGTTTGGGCTTAGTCATATTTACTCTCGGGCAGTCAATCCTGGATCTTCATAGGGGAACCTACCAATTTCCCTGTCTTAAGTAAACACTGTGCTAGCAGAGTACTACCAATTCCTCATGCCTGGTTCATATCCACTCGGATCTATAGAACATTAAGTAGGAAATTCTCAGTATTTTGGGTAACTTTGTAAAGCTGCCCCCTCACGGGATTCTATATACCTGAACATTTTACGAGAACTAGCTAGAGTGCGGCCCGTCTGCCTACTGCTGTGGACCCTTCCTTGGGGTACTCACGGTTTTGTCTGACTAGGACGATTGGCAGGCTTGTGGGGTGTTCTACATGATAACTGCTAGTTCGAATAAAGGAGTGACTCTTACCTACAAAGTGGAAAAAGCGATGTAGGACCACTTAACAACACTTGAGAATTCTGGTATTGCTAACCTCTTGGAATATGTGTTCGGTCTCTATTTCTGGTTACGGCACTGGCGATAACGTTACTGGTCTTCAGGATGCTTCCCTGCTAGCTGAGCGCCAGCTGGTCATTGGAGCCATCCGCTGCACCGTATCGTCATCCACATGATTCGAGGCTACTAACTCTTGTGAGCTTCGAAGTCTAGATCTAGAAACAAGCATATAAGTCCATTAACTCAATAAACTGAGAACTGAAAGTTTATGGCTTCATACGTGAATCACATATGCCCCTTCTCTCTTTGTGTTTTTGAGAGGATCTGCGGTACAATCTGTATATACTTCCTAGCGGCTAACGAGAATCTATGTGGCCCCGCTAACTATTGGCAACTACTCATAACATGATATTTGTATATATGTATCAACAACTACGTACAATACATACTGAATTTTTGTAGTGATATGTAATCTCTGACATGCTTTATGGAATGTCATCTTGCACGTGATATACACACTTCTCTTGTCTAATGATATCTCACCTTCTCGTACCATTTCATTGGATTTCCGTCCCATTCAGGAAGCAACAAACACATGCACTTTATCTATGATATGCTATTTAAAAAATTTCGCCACTCTTACAACGTGGGGTCAACATCCCACACCTTGTGGCCTTACTTAGCATTACATTAAGGGCCCGTGACTATCTGTTGGGCCCCCAGATATCCCAGTCGTCTTGGATTAGAGTCTCGTATCGAGCGGTCTCTTAACTTCCCCTAGGCGGACATACCATAACATTCTGGACTATAAGCTTACTGTCTCTTAGCTGTCGGTCAGGAAAACGATCCTTAATACATGATGTTCTCTCAATGCGGAGGTGATTCTAATTTCCCGTCAAAATCTGGTATTCCTTTTTCTTCCCCTTATCACTTAGGCTGACTTTGGGGTTCAAGGTATTTGCCTTACATTGTTAATAAGGTTGGTCAAGTCTCAGCTTATACTTCTTCTGGCTCGGACCCATCTAATTCATATGACCTCCCTACCTTCGATATCACTAAATCATAACCATTATCTTACTGCAGGCATATCATCGTCGTTAGCTTGTTATGGCAGACTTGGCCTTTTCTAACTCGAACTTAACTATTACTGGGGTTCATCACTGACCGTCTTTTACACCCACTTCGAGTAAGCTGGTAGTCTTACTCTCTCTTCTAACTTATTACCGTGAGGATCTGCACAACTTGCATAATCACTTAAGGCTCCTTACTCTTTCTAACACTTTTTGGAGATCGGCCGATCCGTCTTCACTTACTGCTTACTTTGGCAACATCGCCTCAATCCTTACACTCCGTGCTATACTAGAATCAAAACTAAGAGGTAGGAATAGCCTTTTCTCACTTTGCAATGAGAAACGCGAAACATGGAGGCTGTACCACATGCGAAAGGATGGGGCCAAAATCTGTATTCCCTCTCTTCCTCACATCTATCCGATAATCTAATATTATCTGTCACCTTAATCAAATCTTACATATCTTAACAAATAAATCAACTAATATATACGCTATGCTTCTGTCCCTATTATGAATTTATAGAAATATCTTTTGGGGATGAGTGTAGATAAAGGTATCACATTGGGAGTCCACGATACCTCCTCATAGTGTTGTAGTTACCTTGTAACTGGCTGGTGGCCTCTCCTGTTGCTATATCTGATCTTCTGCTTGGGATAGCATATTGCTGGTCTAATTTGTATCTGTATTCAAAGAATATGGTAAGTTTTAGGAACTCAACCCTATATTGTACTACTCTATAGCATGGCCCGAATGAGAAGAAAAAGGATAACCATCCTATCATACCTTGCAGCTGCTTGCCTATAGTATGTGATGCACAACACATCCATAGACAAGACTCTACTTAGTACGGCTTGCAGACTCCCTGGGATACAACCTGCTCTCTTCAAGTTTTCATGATGCTGAGGCGGCACACAGTGCCCTACTAGGATACGGCTGCTGGACTGCTAAGCCTAGCACTTCTAGTGCCTGGCTAACTCTAACTCTGATTTACGGAATCAACGGGCTATATAGAGGCTGCAAATACAGCCCCGGCCGGCTAGTCCTATAGCCCTGTACAACAACAACGTGGCTAACTAGGAATCTCATCAACATAAGGGAACCTATGCGGGCCGACAAGGCCACCATGCTGACTAGTTATTTCTAAATTAATGTAAATAATGTTAAACAGCTACGTGACCCAAAAGAGTCACCGCTACTAACTGAATATAGAGTCCCCACACGGCCAACATAAACAACTAAACATACGCCGCATTTGCATTCAGGCACAACTAACCACAAGAGATATATACACAATGCAAGAATCTAAGAATACTGATAAGATGGTCGGGACAGGGCCCCGACCTGTACTATACAACAAAGAAATAAAATAAACCTCTCTAAATATCAAGTTCGGATGACGGGGAGTTGATGACTTTGCGTAGCTAGGATCATGAGGGATCGGCTCCTCGTCTATGAGTACTTTGCAGGCAAGTAATGCAGCACCCCAAGCGGGCGTCAGTACCACTGGTATGCCGAGTATGTAAAGCAAACTGAACATAACTGAATATAAACAACATAACTAGAGATTCTGAACGGTAGAAAGTATACAGCCCATGCCGGGTGATGGAATACGAAATAAGCTTATTTGTCTTAAAGTAAGGTAGGAGCATACACATTGTCATGGCGACCTGCTGTCTATCAGCTAATAGATATCAAGTATATACATATATAACAAACAAGGACTATACCAGCCCCCATAAGCCGGAAGGTGCCTACCATAACACAATCTATATACTACGGTCAAGCCATCAAAATAAATCACTCCACTCGCCTGCCACTAACTACGAGCCTCACCGACCCCGGGTCTGCAGCTCAGGCTATGGCCTCCTGACCCTATAGCGCGCTCTGAGTCGGAGGACTTTCCTATAATTATGGCGCAATCTGTATACGTAATCTTCCACAGGCGCAAGCGCTCGATAGGAGGTAGCTATCTTGCTATGCGATCGGCTGATATGGGGAATGCTGCATCCCATCTTCGTCCTACTACGGGCATGCCACTCCTTGGAGTGACGTATCCCTCACCCTCTGGGCTAGTCGATACAGCTATTAACCCGGGGCAGCGAGGACGCTCTGGGGTTGCCTCATAGCACAAACAAGTTTCAACAAACAATAATCACATAGCAAGCATGTTTGATCTAAAAATACAATCTGTATTCCGATTTCTTGTTTTGAACTCTTTTCTGCGTTAAACTGGATTCTCATATTAGGCATACTGTATGCGGATATTATTTGACTGTCGACATTACTTTTTAACTTTTATTACGAATATATATTATAATATTATAAAAAATGCTTGCTAGATTCATCTTTTGGACACAATTATCAACTTCTAGAATTCTTTCTTCTATAGTTCACTCTATTTGCTATCTGAATTACTAACTTGCCGAAGAACTAGCTTTACATACCTTCGCTTCCGGATTTCCCTGACTAACTGGCGTAACTTCTGCTGTTTCTCCCAACTGCATTCATATATATGTCAATTAGAACTAAATATGCTAATATTCTGAAAGAAAATATCAGTTTCAATATATATATATCCCAACTTTGACTTATCGAAAAACGGTCGAAAACTCGCTATTTCTCAAAAAGTCCGGAAGGGAAAATCTCACTTCAGGAGCTAGGAGTATATTGACACTAATTTGGAGCAATTCCACTTACCTTAACTTCTGATAGCACAGCGATTCTCGGCCAAATTTCATGAAACTAAATTCATAGGAATGCTCCTTGCTTCTTAACACCTCGGTATCTGGAGTTAATTTGAGTTTGCAACGCATTTGACGGCGTAATCGGAAGGAATTTTACTTCAAATCCTCATCCCCTAGCTGTTCTTCGGACATTTTAAAATGAAATGATAAGAAATGAAATTAAAATGAAGTGGGGAGCTTTATATAGTTGGGACCTATAAGTCGCATTCGTCGAATGAGGTTATATATGTCGCATTGCCTTGCGACGCGCCGACTTGGCGCTTGTCCGGTCTCTCCCCGGGCCCTTTTCTCGCACGTATGGAATTCTAAAACTCTTAACCAACATGCGAATAGGCCATCTACATGTTAAGAATTTACGAGGTGTAACAAGTGTGTCTCATGTAGACAAGGTAAAGAAAGAAATTATGAAGGATGTACATCGGCTTGCATGACTAGGAGTCTGTCTTGTAGACTCGAAAGATGGTGGTGTCATTGTTTAGAATGGGTCATAATCATCCTTAGTGACCAATATTAAAACTGGGGCAAGACGAGGATCCTATTTTGGTAAAAAGTTTAAGGAAGCCGTTCAAGAATCAGAAGGTAGAAGTCTTCTATAAAGGGGAGATGGTGTGCTTCGATATCAGGGTCGCTTGTGTGTATCGGGTGTTGATGATTTGAGGTATCATATGTTGCATGAGGCTCATGGTTCCAGATACTTTATACATCAAGTTCCACCAAGATGTACGCTGACCTACGAGAAGTCTATAGGTGGAGTGGCATGAAGAAGAACATAGAAAAATTTGTGGCTAAGTGAACGAATTGTCAACAGGTGAAAGTGGAACACCAAAGACCTAGGGTGTGCTTCAAGACATTAGTATCCCTACTTTATAAGTGGGAGGAGATCAAGATGGACTTCATTACGGTTGCCTCACGCACTTGTCGACAATATGACTTTTTGGGTTGTTGTAGATATGTTGACTAAGGCAACTCATTTCCTCTTTGTGGTCAAAACTGCTGACTCAACAGAGATTATGCAAAATTGTACCTTCGGGGTTAGTTCGGTTGCATGGAGTGCCCTTGTCCATCATATCAGATAGAGGTACTCAATTTTACCTCGCTTGATTTCAGAGAGCATTTCGGAAAGGGACTTGGTCTCCAAGGCAAGCAGCACAGCCTTTCACCTCAAACAGCGGTCATGCTGAAGGTATTTAGGCACTCTTGGATATGTTGAGAGCATCTATGATTGATTTCAAGGGAAGTTAGGATGATCATTTGCCTCTTATTGAGTTTCCATACAACAACAACTACCATTCCAACATTCAAACGACTCCATTTGAGGCTCTATATGGGAGAATATGTAGACTGCCTATTAATTGGTTTGAAGTCCGTAAAGCTACATTCATAGGTCTAGATTCAGTCCATTAGGCCTTGAAAAGTTCAGCTTCTAAGGACAGGTTGAAAACAGCTGGGAGTTGCCAAAAGTCCTGCGGGGATGTGAGGAGAAAGAGAAATTTGGAGTTTGAAGTTGATGATTGGTTGTTTGAAGGTATCTCCATGAAGGGAGTGATGAGGGGTCAAAAAAAGGAAATCTCAGTCCCCGTTATGTTGGTCCCTATCGGATTGTGAAATGGAGTTGGCAAAGTAGCATATGAGTTGGAGTTGCCCATACAGAATTAGCTTCAGTTAATCTGTTTTCCATGTATCTCTCTTAAAGAAGTTTCGGGTGATCCATCTCTGGTTGTTATGGTGGAGAGTGTAGGTGTGAAGGATGGCCTTAGGTTTGTGAGGAGGTTACGGTGGAAATACTTGACCGTTAGGTTCGAAAGCTAGAAAACAAGAAGCAACTTCAGTCAAAGTTTTGTGGAGAAACCATCATATTGAGGGAGCTATGTGGAAAGACAAAGAAGATATGATGGATAAATACCCACATATATTCACCTCAACTCGATTGTGGATAGGTTGACTAAATTAGCCCATTTCTTGTCGGTCACCAACTCAGTTTTAGCTTGAGGTATCAGTCTCCTCCTTAGTACCCTATTCAGTTTCATGTTCAGCCTATTTTCCCTAGTTTCTTTCCTTTCAATGAATGTATGTGTGATTCATTAATTCAGTTCAGTCGTGTAGTTCAGACGAATTCAGTCACTCCATCAGTTTTCAACTTATATGTTCAGTATTTGAGTATGATGATTGCATTTCTCATCTTTTCAATATGATTTACCACATTCGAGGATGAATGTTCCCAAAGGGGAGATATTGTAATACCCTGAAAGTCCTAAGATCAGATTCGAGGGTTTAAACGGAAAATAGAATTTTCTGCACCAGGTCATAGGATGAGGCATTCAATGACCCGTTAGGTGTGCCACGAGTCATTAAGTACTCATGGGGAAGAGGTTAGACTTAGTTGAGTTTTAGGATTTGGGGCAGACCACGGGTCGGACCACAAGTTGTGGTCACCACCACGAGTTGTTAGGTGATCCGTGGTCAGTGGTTGGTTGAAGGTTGAAGGCTTTTTGCAGTTTCCCTAACAATTTGTCACCACGACTGGTAGGGAACACCACGAGTCGTGGTGTTCCTCGCGTGACCAATGTTGACAAGTTTCAATGCAGGCAACGGGAAATAGACCACGAGTTGTGATAAGTGGCAACGGGTCATCTAGTCCCTCATTGGGACTGGCAGTGTACAATTTCCTACAAATTTATTAAGGGATTTTTCGTAATTATTAAGTTCCTAAGGCCTATACTATGTCGTTTTATGCTTGGAATAGTGTGTTTTAATAGGGGTAAGTTCAGTTTAAGCCTATTCTCTTTCATGCATGCAAGTCTAGAAGCTCCTAAGGGGTGATCAAGCCTAGATTCATCAAGTACTTACTCAAAGTTCCATTGGGCATTCAAGAGAGTGTTATAATGAGATTCTTCTAGGTATGTAAGGTTATTAATGGGTGTATCCATCCACACCCATGCCCAATCCCTCTTCAATTTCATGAAATTCTAGTTGATGAATCTGTGGAGTTTTAACCCAACATGTGAATTTTCTATGTATCAGTCATGGGTATGACCTAAGCACGTTTCTAATGTTGAATTATGATTAATGGGTATATTTAAAAATGTTTTCAATTATGAATTATAATTTCAAGATTTATAAATTATGATGCTCATCCATGAAAGTTCATGAATAGATAAGATTATGATATATGTGTTCAACCATGATGAGATGCATATGAACAAAGTATGATTTCGAATTACCCATGTTTATACCTATGTTTTCGAATGAATTAAGCTTATGTCAAGTATATTTAAGTATTGGTCAAGCCCCTATGATCAAGTATGTTTTATGATTTATCTAAACTTCATGTTATTAGCTTACCAAATGGGTTTTGGAGTCTAGACTCCCACTATTTTTAGCTTGTGGTGTGATTTGAGTCTAAGGCTCCTCATGTATGATTTCAGATTTATGCATGTATGTTATGAGTTAGCTTCGTCACTGAACGATGGTTCAACTACATTGAAAAATGATGGACAACATATGCATGTTTTTGAGAGTAGTGTCTAGCACCAAGTAGGCTATGGGTCAGTCAACCCTATGCCTCAAAACAACGTACCAACGTAGGTATGTTCAGATTATTCGGGACCTCCCTTGTGAGCTTCCCCTTCACCCAAGGGGCCTTCAGCTTGATATCGATATCATGGTAGCATCGTTAGCCCTGACAAGGCTTTGGACAGCTCTGCCCACTTGGGTGTAATAGTTGGGACCACGTAAGCTCTATCGTGGTAATATCGGTTATATGACGAGTCTCTCATTGTTCCTCAATATTTTAGATATGCATGTTCATCAGTCATGATATTATGTCTCACAGGTTTGACCCAATGTTCAGTTTTACTTATTATTATCAGTTTTCCGCTTTGGGTCATCCGATTTAGTTATGATATTCAGTTATGTTTAGACCACGATTTTAGAAAAATAGCATGCAAGACTTACTCTCATAATCTTATCTTGATTATATATTATGATATGCATGATTTATGATTTTACTTAGTGTTTTTACTTACCCTACATACATGGTACATTCCACGTACTTGTCACGCCCCGAGTCTACACCCTGGATGTAACACGGTACTTGAAGCCACAAGTGACCCCAAGTCAACCCCTGTTCTATCTTTCACTAGCATTTTGAGTAAACATGCACAAAGGAACTTTAAAGTAATAACATTAAGGCATTTTTATGAAAATATAAATAAAACTTAAAACATGGAAACTGAACATCTGTAAGTCTGAAAGTTGTCTAACTTATGAGTTACTGGGACAAGCCCCCAGCAAACTCTAAGTCTAAAGTAAACTGCAATTGACCATAAAAGAATGAGATAAGGCCCTCGAATGATGTCGAATCACACTAAATCTGCGGTTGAGGAGGAGCTGAATCGAGGCGATTAACGCTGCTGAATCTGGAAACCTGCAGTTGTATCATGAAATGATACAACATAAAAGTATGCGTTAGTACTTTGAATGTGCCGAGTAAGTGAGAGATGTAAATAACATGAAAGAACTAGTAACTTAACTGAAGTGACATGAAATGACCAACTGAAAATACTAAAAACTAATACAACTAGAGTATACTTATATGGTCAATAATAACCCTGGCTGATGGTCATATACATGCCCTAAATCTGAAATACCGAGTCTGAGATACTACACTAAACTGCTCTGAACTGAAAAAACTGAGAGTGGACTAACTGACTAGTGGGAGAGTCTATAACCGACATATAACCACGTGAGCTAGACGTGGAGTCCGATGTATACTCCCCACCGATAGGACCTAATATACCTTGCCAGTGTATAAAGACATGAACTGGGTGATCACAAAAGTCTGGGGCCAATAAGTCCAAGTAATACTATAACCTACACTGGCAACGTAGTTCTGGGAAGCTGGGTGTGCTAGAACCCCAGCTTGCTCGGTGCTAAGTTCTACTCCCACTGGAAAACCTAGACTGAACTATTAGTCTGATAGCTCAAAACTGGGGCCCAAGACTAGTCAGGGAGATATAACTGAAAGTACCCTGAGAGTCTTATTGGACCAGATTCTTAAACTGGGTTCTAGATTGGTCAGAGCTGCTTATCTAGAAGAGTCGTAATCGTCTAAGAACAAGCTGTAACTGAACTGGGGTTCTGGGGCTGGTCAGAGCTATATAACTAGAATGTCATGACTGCCTAATGGACCAAAATAACTATTATTTGAATATGATTATGATAACTGAGAGGCACCAACACCTCAGAAAAAGACTGAAGTCAAGCTGATCAGTTGACACTTTCTGAATAGTTCTGAAAGAGAAAGTTCTGTGTTCTAACTGACTAGACTACTAAGCAACTAATAGAGAACCCATTAATTCCGACAACGCGGACAATTTCATAATATAGTGAAGTTTTAAGAATTAAAGGAATCTCATTTAGCAGGGATAAATTATTCTAATTGGTGGAATAATTACTCAACAAATATTTACAACAGAAATTTCTAGGAAAATCAGCCCACAATATACTTCGCAAAAATGGTCGGAATTTAATACGCAATAATCATACTAAAAAATTTAGGGATGTAAATCATCTTGGCCAGAACAACAACAATTTATCTACAAATTGACGGAAATCATATGGATAATAAACATGGATAATAAACATGGATAATAACCCAATTGAAATTAACAAAAACCAACAGGAAATTTTCTGCATATCGAAAAATATCATGGCTAAATTGATAGGGAAATTATAGGAGGAAATTGGGGGACACAAGGTAAGGACAATTCCCTTATTGAATTCCCACATACCTAACTAAAATTCACACCGAGAAGAAGACTTGAACTGCTGCAGTAGATGAGAACCCTAAGCTTTCTTGAGAGTTTCTTGAAAGGAGTTTTTATAAGTTTCCTGAGAATAAACGTAAGAATAAGGGGAGGAACCGTCCCAACCCTCTAATAAGTTTGAATTTATGTCCAAAACAACGTAGTTTAGACCTTAGGAGAATAGGAAATTACTAAATAACCCTTATAAATGCACTGGGAAAAACTGTCAGGTGCCCCTAACGGGTCGTGGTGACTGACCACGACTCATGGCCACTCCAGTCAAGTACATTGCCTGGGATCCTCAGTAGGTACCATGAGGGACGACCACGACTTGTGGTCACCAGTTGTGGACCACACTGTCTCATTCTAGAGATTTAATGCTAAGTCTAGCAACGAGTCACTTAACGAGTCGTCGGCACAGATGATGACTCGTTGCACCCACTCGTCAAGTACACTGGTCAATCAAATATACTCTCAACTCAGGCCTGACCACGAGTGACTTAACAGGTCGTGGTTAGTGACCAAGACCTGTGATGTCCCTCGTTGGGTACACTGCTTCTCATTTTCAAAACTTACTCCTTCTTCTCATGACTGACCTAACGAGTCATTGGGTCTCAGAACGACTTGTTAGGTGGGTCTCCTGAAGCATTTCTGCAGCTTTTTGAGATTTTCGTGATTTAAGTCCCGAAATTGGATTTTGAGTTTCCGGGGAATTATAATATCTCCCCCTTGTAAAAATTCATCCTCGAATGTTATAAAACACAAAGGAAGAAGAAAAATAGCAATATAACTTTCCAAGTACTGCTCATTTAACTCCAAAACTGTCGGAATGACTACCTCTGTTTCAAAATACATAACTGAACTAAATTTACTTTTCATACGTACATTCAAAAATATAAAAGAGACTTGAAAATCTGAACTGAGTCATGAAAACTAAGCTAAGTTCTAGGGTCATAACTAATATATCAAGCTGTGTTGGAGCCGGTAGGGAACAAGTGCGGGTATTTGGCCATCATATCTGCTTCGGCCTCCCATGTAGCTCCCTTAACCTGCTAATTTCTCCATAAGACTCTGACTGAAGCTATTTCCTTGTTCCTCATCTTACGCACCTAATGATCAAGGATCTAGACTGGTACTTCCTCATATGAGAGACTATCTTTTATTCCTACACTGTCCAATGGCACAACTGAGGTTGGATATCCGATGCACTTCTTCAAAAGTGACATATGGTAAAATGGGTGCACAACTGCTAGTTTTGAAGGTAACTCTAGCTCATAGGCTACCTTGTCGATACACCTCAAAATTCTATAAGGTCCTACATATCTTGAACTGAGTTTTTGTTTCTTACCAAATCTCATCACCCCTTTGATGGGGGAAATTTCCAGGTATACCCAGTCCTCAACTGCAAACTCCAACTCTCTTCTTCGCACATCAGCATAAGATTTCTAACGACTCTGAGCTGTTTTCAACCTTTCTCGAATGAGCTGAAATTTCTGCATTGCCTCGCGAACCGAGTCTGGCCTTATCAAGGTAGCTTCTCAAACCTCGAACCACCCTATAGGAGATCTACACCTTCTACCATACAATTCTTCAAATGGGGCCATTTGGACACTAGAATGCTAACTGTTGTTGTATGCAAACTCGATAAGAGGCAGATGGTCATCCCAATTACCCTTAAAATCGATCGCTCACGCTCTTAGCATATCTTCTAGAGTCTGAATAGTCTGCTCAGCTTGCCCCATCTGTCTACGAGTGAAAAGCTGTACTGAGCTTGACCTGAGTGCCTAGTCCCTTCTGAAAAGATCTCAAGAAATGGGAGGTGAACTGGGTAGCCCTGTCTAAAATAATGGCCAATGGCACCCCATAAAGTCTAACCAGCTCCCAGATATAAAGTTTAGCATAGTCCTCAGCTGAATCTGTGGTTTTGACTGGGAGGAAATGTGTTGTCTTAGTCATCCAGTCTATTACTACCCAGATTGAGTCATGTTGCCGATGAGTTTGAGGTAGACCCGTAATGAAGTCCATGTTTAATTCTTCCCACTTCCATGTGGGTATGATGATATCCTAGGTCATACCTCCTGGTCTCTGTTGCTCTACCTTGACTTGCTGGCAGTTCGGGCACTTTGCTACAAATTCAGCAATGTCTCTTTTCATGCCGTTCCACCAGTAAATATCCCGCAAATCATGGTACATTTTGGTAACACCAGGATGAATGGTGTGTCTCTAGCTATGTGCCTCAGCCAGTATCTGCTGTTTCAACTCACCAACATCTGGTATACACAACCTGCCTTGGTAACGAAGCACCTCATCTCCCCCTTGGGAGAAAGCCTCAACCTCCTTTCTGAGAACTGCTTCTTTAAGTTTACGTAGAATTGGATCTTCTTCTTGTCTGGACTTAACTTCAACTACCAAGGATGACTTCGACCCACTTTGCATTACCACGCCACCTTCAGCTGAATCCACCAACTGCACCCCTAACCGGGCTAGCCTGTGAAATTCTTTTTCTAGTTCCCTCTCGTCTTCCTCAATGTGAGCTACACTTCCCATAGACCGTCTTCTTAGGGCGTCAGCCACCACATTGGCCCTACCCAGGTGGTACAGCACACTCATTTTATAATCCTTTTGCAGCTCCAACAACCGTCTCTGACGCAGGTTTAGGTCCTTCTGGCTGAACACATACTGAAGGTTCTTGTGATCTGTGAACACATCCACGTGAGCCTTTTATAAGTAGTGTCTCCATATTTTTAACGCGAATACCACCGCTGCCAACTCCAATCCATGAGTTGGATAATTTTTCTCATGAACTTTGAGCTGTCTGGAGGCATAGGCTATTACTTTGCCTCGCTGCATCAAAATGCAACTGAATCCAACTGATGGTATTGGGGCGTTTGTGAGTCCAAAGGACATCACTACAAAATCATAGTGACCATATTGAGTTCTTAATGCTGTTTTCGGTATGTCACACTCTCTGACCCTTAACTGATGGTATCCTGACATGAGATCAATCTTGGAGAAACAACTGGCTCCATGAAGTTAGTCGAATAGGCCATCAATTCTAGGTAGGGATATTTGTTCTTGACAGTGACTTTGTTTAGCTGACGGTAATCTGTGTACATTCTGAGGGTACCGTCTTTCTTTTGCACGAATAGAATTGGCGCACCCTAGGGAGAGATGCTAGGTCTGATAAAAACCTTGTCAAGAAGGTCTTTTAGCTGCTCCTTCAACTCCTTAAGCTTAGCTAGATCCATTCTGTATGGAGGGATGGAGATAGGCTGAGTATCTGGGAGGAGATCTATTCCGAAGTCTATTTCCCGTTCAGGGGGGAACTCTGGGAAGATCCTCAGGAAAAACATCTGGAAACTTACTGACTACTGGAACTGACTGGATGGTTGGGGTGTCAGAGTTGGAATCCTTTACTCGAACCAGATGATATAGACATCCTTTTGAAATGAGTTTCTGGGCCTTAAGGTAGAAATAAACCTACCCTTAGGCGCTGAACTTCTTCCCAACCATTCTAACACTGGTTCATTTGGAAAACTGAAACTTGATAATTCTAGTTCTGCAACCGACTGAGGCATAATAGGAGTGTAACCAATCCATGCCGAGAATAAGGTCAAAGTCGACCATGTCTAACTCTACAAGATCGGCTGGAATAACTTTACTCAAAATTGAGACTGGGCAGTTTCTGTACACCCGACTGGCTCTGACTGACTCACCAACTGGGGTGGAGATTGAGAATGGTTCTGAGAGGACCTCTAGACTGATGTTGAACTGGACTTCTATATAGGGAGTCAAGAACGAAATAGTGGCTCCTGGATCTAAGAGGGAATACATATCTAGATGGATCTAAGAGGGAATACATACCCGAGGGAAAAATCTGTCCAAGAAAGCTGTGTCAAATTCTTCCCGACTCCACTGGTCCTACTCTCGCTGGCCACACTTCTTTCCACTGGTCATGCTAAACCTGGGCTACCCCTTTAAGCTGGTAGGCAGCCAGGTCAACACTCTCGGAGGAGCTGACACCCATAATATGGGTAATCTTCCTAATCTCGTCTACAAACCATTGTGGGTCCTCTCCCACCTTTGTTTCATGAAAATCTGGAGGGTTAATCTGGGTGAAGTACCGCACCCTCGAAGCTGCTGCAGACCCATTAGTGTTCATTTGCACCACTTACTGGTTCACCTGGTTGGTGACTGTTTGGGTCAGCAGTTGAATGGCCGCCTTGAATTTGACGTTAGACACCGAATTATCTTGAGGAGCTATCAGGGCTGGTGGGGCAGGTATGTTGACATTATCGGCCCTTCTTCCATTACCACGTCTAGGAGGCATGGTTCACTGAAATGAAACAGAGCACGAATTAGTAGGGTTTTTCTGAAATTTAACTTTAATGCACGATAAAGAGTATGAACAAAAGAGTTTTCCTAATAACATCTCGTAGCCTCCTCGTAATAAGTGTGGCATGCTTCACACCCATGAAAAGGACTCTACTAGATTGAGCTTTCAGACTTTCTGAAGATACTCTAAACTTAGGGCTCTGATACCAAGTTTTTCACGCCTCGAGTCTACACCCTGGATATAACACGATACTTTAAGCCACAAGTAACCCAAAGTAAACCCCTAGTCTATCATTCACTAGAATTCTGAGTAAGCATGAAAAACGGAAATTTAAAGTAATAACATTAAGGAATTTTGATGAAAATTTAAATAAAACTTAAAACATGAAAACTGAACATTTGTAAGTCTGAAAGCCGTCTAACTGATGAGTTACTGGGACAAGCCCCCAGCTAACTCTAACTTTAAAGTAAAGTGCAACTGACTATAAAAGAATGAAAATAAGGCCCTCGAATTATGAGGACTCACACTAAATCTGCGGTTGAGGAGGAGTTGAATCTAGGGGATTAACGCTGTTGAATCTGGAAACCTGCAGCTGTATCATTTCCTTTGAATGTACCGAGTAAGTGAGAGATGTAAATAACATGAAAGAACTAGTAACTGAACTGAAGTGACATGAAATGACCAACTGAAAATACTAAAAACTGATACAACTAGAAT
>JACEIK010006489.1:35326-49283 GCA_018107945.1 Datura stramonium
TGTCACCACTAAGATTTAATTATAATTTATCGAAAACTTCTAAAACCGACTTCTTAACTAACACTTGAACTTGATAATTCTCTGAATTGGTCCAGTCCCTTATGGTTCGACATCCGGCTCTTAAAAAGGGCCACTATATTACTTGTACGGCCCGTACACTTGCGGGCGCATCACTTGTCAGGTCTTCCCAAGCTGTGATGGAATTTGGTGACTCTGCCTTCAACCACCTCTTCGCTTCTCCCAACCATGAGAACAGAAAAAGTTTAAGCCTCACATAATCAGTTGACACTCCCGTGGAGAAGAAAGTGTCACTGATTTCAAGAAAGTTCTTTAGATGTTGTTGTGGGTCCTCTTGGGTCATGCCTATGAACTGCCCACTCAAGTGCAACAACTGCACCATGTTCTGCTTCAGCTTAAAAGTACCTCCAGGCTCCGGCCTGTGGATACTAGAGGTCACATTGATCGAGAGTGTGATTGTCACTTCACATACTAGTCTTGCTTCCATTCTTTCTGGCAATACTTCCTCCTGCTCAGCTGGTGGAGTTTCAACTAATGGAACCTCTGGCTCCAAATACGATTCCACCAGTTCTCTATTCCTTGCCAGCTTGCTGCAAGGATAGGCAATTAAACAGACTAAGACCAAGATTTTTTAACACTTAAGAAAAATAAAAAATAACAAAAAACTAAAAGTTTACCAAAAGTTGTCTGTCCCTGGAAACAGCGCCAAAAACTTATTCGCGCTCCGGCGTACGCAAGTGCACACAGTTGTACAAGTAATACGGTGACTCTTTAAGAGCCGGATGTCGAATCCATAGGGACTAGACTATTTCAGTAAATTTACAAGTTCAAGTGTTAATTCAAATTCCAAAAAGTGTTGGTTTTTCCAGATTTGTAGTTTGTTACTTATCTAAGTGGTAATCACACAATAATTCGAAAGACAATAATAAGAAGCATCTAGAGTTAAGGTATGCACCAGCACATCATTGGACTGGTGATGGTGNCTTATCTAAGTGGTAATCACACAATAATTCGAAAGACAATAATAAGAAGCATCTAGAGTTAAGGCCTAACAATCATGTAATGCTACATTCACATTGGTTCAAGTATGAAATTTCATTTTTTGTCTCACAAAGTTAATTTCCATGTCAATAGTCTTTCGAGCCTCTAAACACAAACAAACTAGCCTCACAACTACATCATTGAGCGGGTATATGTGAGAACCTAGTTCATAAGCAATTCTCTATGTGGAGTGGTTCACGGGGTTAATGACTTCGGTCGTGAACTTTTGAACCTCTAATCATTTAACCTAACTTGGTTTCACAACTATGTATGTGTGTAGTGATGTGACAATTCCAAGTTGGTTTCTAGCTATCTTTCCATTTTATAACTAAGCAAGGGGAATTAGGTACATTGCTATCCTAACTGTGAATCAAGTCTTTAAGACTAGAGCTCACTTCTTGCATTCCTAGTTCTAACCTAGGTTTTGCTCTTTCGAGTTTTGCTTAAGCTTAACTAGTACATTCTAATGGTGATCAAACATTAAAATGATGGAAAACAAGAAGACAAGACTAACAACAACGAAAACTTGAACCAACTATGAATTTACGCAATTATATTCATGTCATGTGGCCTCAACCCTAGAAGAAAGGTCTTAGCCACTTATGTTCATCCAAGCAATCCAAAACATGGTTGAATTCGAGTACTTACAAGATATGGTAAAGAATAATTAAGTAAAAACAAACCATAGGTGAGTTTCCTCTGTTCTGCCTTCGCTCCTCTGTACTTTCCCAAAAATAATACGCGATCCCTATAAAAATGAACTAACCGTTTAATTTATACTAAATGAAAAAATTGAAAAAAATTTCCCGTGGTGGACCAGCTCCGTGTCACGGACCTGAATATGTAGCACTGCCAGCATGGCACGGATTGGTTGGGCACAGCTATTGGAGTGTTGCACATGGAATTGGGCTGGCAAGACTATCACTGGGCGTCGCCTAGCGTGGCACAGACCTCAGTGCGCAGATCTGCCTGCGTGAAACGGAGGCTGGCATGCAGGTCGCATTGCATGGCATGGCACAAACGCGCAGGCCTACTGCCTTGACATGTCTCAAGCACGCGCATCACCATAGCAGCACGGCAATGGATATGGCACAGGGCCAGCGTGACATGTTGCTTGGCACACCATCCTGCCGGCGTGGCATGCTACCTAGCGCGGGCAGCCTTCTCTTTTTGTACATCAATTTTTCCTATTGGGCATTCACTCCATGCTTTTCTGTTGTGCATTGAACATCATATTCAGCCCCTCCTTAGTATATTTTACCTACAAAAACATGTGAATCGTATTTTTTAGTCCATGCACACAAATATACATAAAATACATGAGATTATAAATAATTTAATTGACAAACACGACTTAAAATTAGTTATAAAATAGCATTTGGTCGTGTAAATGTGCCCAAGATCACTAACCCATGGTACATGCACAACATAAGCATACACTAAGTGAAATAAATCATAATACAAAGCATGAGAAAAATTCTAAGGTACCATAAAATGTAAATAGGACTACAAGTCAACACCATTGAGAATCTATACATAAATTTCTAAAAAGCCTCTAACCATAAGAGGAGTTATTGAGACAAGCCCCTAACTAGCTCGACTAAGTGTGAAATTGAAATACATTAAAGCAAAACATAATGCTACACTAATATCCTCGGATGATGAGGACTTACCCAAAGCTGAGACTGGGATGAACTGGGGCAAGAGCGAATCTAATGGCGGCGCTGAACTGATCACCAGAACCTATATCATGAGATGATATAGCACAAAAAATATATAATCAATACTTTAAATTTACTGAGTATGTAGGATAAGTAAAACATGATAGTAAAATGATATTATGAAATCATGAGTATAAGGTAAGCTAAAACATGAGTTTATGACCATAAACTGAGTATAATGGCTCAAGGTTTTCAAAATCGAATCATACAGTTGTACATGACTGCAATCATAGGTAAAATCTCATATAGTGTATATTGAGCTAAAATATCATAAGTCATAATATCGTGAAACATAAATATGAACATGTGTAGAAAATCATGGAACAGTGAGAGATTCTTATAACCGACATACTCCAAGTGAGCATACATGGAGCCCAGCTTGTAAACCTACCTAGGAGGTGTATTCATACCTTGCCAAGGGTAAGAGCCATAAAGGTGTGATATCACTCATGGGCCCATTTAGGCATGGGAGACACTCTCAAGGAGGACCCCGTTATGGCTACGGTGGCACGTAGTTCTGAGATCTGGGTGCGCTGGAACCCCGACCTACTCAGTGTTAAATACTACTTCCAAAATATACGTAGTGCTCATATCATAATCATGAAACATAGGTTTTACATGAACTAGTTAAAATCATGAAATTTCATAAACGTGCTCGACATATATGAACTAGCCATGAAATAATGCTAAAAATTCAGCCATGATGCATAAGCTTAACGTTCAAGAGATTCATACATACTTGAGTAAATCATATTAACTTGAGAATAGATATTCATGAGAGAGTTTTCATAGAAACTCGCGTAATCATAATCATAAAACATAAGTAGAATCATAAGAGCATCAATTTCATAAGAGATCTCGTTCTTCATCAAATTGGGTCTAATCCTAGAATTTAATACAAATCATCATTGGAGACTTGAATTCATGAAATTGAGTTTGAATTGGGTATGAGGGTTGAATCCCCCATTCATGGCCCTACATATCTGGGATTTGAAGAAATTTTGCTTAGACTTGAGACCCAAGATAATTGAGAATAAAAATGTCACGCCCCGAGTCTGCACCCTGGACGGAACACGGTACTTGAAGCCACAAGTGACCCCAAGTCAACCCCTGGTCTATCAAACATTGGTATTATGAGTAAAACAAATATAGCGGAAGCTTTGAAATAATAGCATAAAGCATTTATGAAAATAAAACTGAATCATAAAGTTTAAGAACATCTGAAGTCTGAAATTATTTATGTGCCTGAAAGCCCTCTAACTGATGAGTTACTGGTACAAGCCCCCAGCTAACTCTAAGTTTGGTTAAAAATAATGAACTAAAAAGAAATAAAATAAGGCCCTCGAATGATAAGGACTCACACTTCAACAGTTGAGAAGGGCTATCTGAATTGCGGCGACTAACGGTGCTGAGTCTGAGAACCTGCAGCTGTATCATGAAATGATACAGCATAAAAGTATGCGTCAGTACTTTGAATGTAGAGTAAGTGGGAGAAAACATAACTGAATATAATGTCTGAACTGATATGACATGCAAAGACCAGTAAGTAAATGGAACTGAACTACTGAAGTAAATTGATATGGTCAAAGTGACCCTGTCTGATGGTCAAGGCATGACCTAAGTATGAAAGTATTGAGTCTGAGATACTGAACTGAACTGAGCTAAACTAATAGAACTAGAACTGAACTGAGCTGCTTATTCTAAAACTGGACTGGACTGACTAGTGGGAGAGTCTGTAACCGACATATAACCACGTGAGCTAGACGTGGAGTCCGGTGTATACACCCCACTAGTAGGATCCAATATACCTTGATAGGGTATAAAGGCATGAACTGGGTGATCACGAAAGTCTGGGGCCAATCAGGCCAAGTAATACTGTAACCTATGCTGGCAACGTAGTTTTGGGAACTGGGAGCCTTGGAACCCCGGCCCGCTTAGTGTTAAGTCCTACTCCCACTGGAAAACCTATAAAGTACTACTAGGCTGATAGCTCGAAACGGGGTCCCAGACTAGTCAAGAACGTATAATTAAAAGTACCCTGAGAGTCTTTGTCGAATAAGATTCTGAAACTGGGTTCTAGATTAGTTAGGGCTGCTTATCTAGATTGTCGTACCCGTCTAAGAACAAACTGTAATCTGAACTAGGGTACTAAGGCTAGTCAGAGCTATATAGCTAAAATGTTATAACTGCCTAAATAGACCAATAATTGAATGTTGAATCTGATTCTGATAACTTGGAGGATCCTCTGACACCTCAGGAAAAGACTGAAGTCAAACTGATCAGTTGAAAAGTTCTAAATAGTTCTGAAGAGGTTCTACGTTCTTACTGAACTTAACTACTAAGCACCTAATACAGAACTCAACTCATTCCAACAACACAAGAATTTCATAATATGGCAAAATCTCAAGAATTAAAGAAATCTCATCTACCAAGACTAAAATTATTCTTATCAATGGAATATTTGCTCATCATATACATATAGTAAGAATTACAAGGAAATTCATCCCAAAACATACTTCATTCACTAGATAGGATTTAATAAGCAAATAATCTTCACTCAAGAATTTAGGGCTTTAATTCTCTTTTGTATGAACCTCAACAATTTAATTAGGACTGATGAAGATTATATGAACAATGAACATGGATATTATTCCAGATGAAATTAATGAAATATAACATGAAATTTATCCATTTTCAGAAACTCAGGGCTAAAACTGATAGAGAAATGATGAGAGGGTTTTGGGGGACACAAGGGAAGAAAAATTCCCTTGTTGAATTCCCACATACCTGACTAAAATTCCCCGGAGAAAAAGATTCGAACTACTGCAATGAAGGAAAACTGTAAGCCTGCTTGAGAGTTTCTTGAGAGAAGCTTCGATGTTTTTCTGAGAATAAATGTGGGAATGAGGGAAGGAATTGTCCAAACCCTCTAATAAGTCTGAGTTTATGTCCAAACGACGTAGTTTAAAGATTAGGAGAGTAGGAAATTACTAAATAGACCTTAGAAAATCATTGGGAAAAACTTACAGGTGATCCTAACGGGTGACCTAACGAGTTGTGGTGATTGACCACGACTCGTGGTCAGACCTGTGGGTTACACTACCAAAATTTTCTGTAGGTCATCACGAGGGACCTAACGAGTAGTGGTCACTGACCACGACTCAACGTCACCAATCGTGGACCACACTATCTCACTTCTGAAGCTTCTATACTAGGCTTGACCACGAGTCACACAACGAGTCGTTACCAATGACTAAGACTCGTGGTGACACTCGTTAGGTGCACTGCCTAACAACTGACTAGGACTGGTAACGAGGGACATAACGAGTCGTTATTGGTGACCACGACTCATGGTCACCACCCATCAAGTACACTTCTTCTCACTTACCAATACTTACTCCTCCTTCTCACGACTGACCTAACAAGTTGTTAGCTCTCACAACGACCCGTTAGGTGAGTCGTTCTGTGACAACTTCTGCAGATTTTCCAGATTTTCTGATTTAAGTCCTGGATTTAGTCTTTGAGTTTTTGGGGCAGTACAATATCTCCCCCTTAGAAACATTCATCCTCGAATGTTAGAAAACACACAAGAAAGCATAGAATAACAACCAGATACTATTCATTTAACTCCAAAACTATCGAAATGACTACCTCCGTTTCAAAATAAATGACTTAACTGAATTTACCTTTCATACATGCATTCAAAAACATAAAAGAGACTTGAACACCTAACTGAATCATGAAAGCTAAATTGAGTTCTAAGTTCAAAACTAATGTCTTAAGCTATGATAGAAGCGGTAGAGAACAAGTGTGGGTATTTCGCCATCATATCTACTTTGGCCTCCCACGTAGTTCCTTCAGCCTACTGATTTCTCCATAAAACTTTAACTGAAGCTATTTCCTTGTTTCTCAGCTCACGAACTTGACGGTCAAGGATTTGGACTGGTACTTCCTCATATGAGAGACTATCTTTTGTTCCTACACTGTTTAATGGCACGACTAAGGTTTGATCTCCGATGCACTTCTTCAAAAGTGACACATGGAAAACTGGGTGTACAGCTTCTAATTCTGAAGGTAATTCTAGCTTATAGGCTACATTGCCGATACGCCTCAAAATTCTATAGGGTCCCACATATCTCGGACTGAGCTTCCCCTTCTTTCAGAACCTCATTACCCCTTTTATAGGTGAAATTTTTAGGTAAATCCAGTCATCAACTGCAAACTCCAACTCTCTTCTCCGTACATCGGCATATGATTTATGATGGATCTGAGTTGTATTCAACCTTTCTCGGATGAGTTGAACTTTCTCGAGAAGATCTTTTAACTGTTCCTTCAACTCCTTAAGATCAGTTGTATCCATTCTATAAGGAGGGATAGAGATGGGCTGAGTATCTGGGTGAAGGTCTATCCCGAAGTCTATTTCCTGCTCAAGGGGATCTCAGGGAAGATCCTCAGGAAATACATCTGGGAACTCACTGACTACTGAATTGACAGGAAAGTTGGGGTATTAGAGTTGGAATCCTTGAGCCGAACTACATGATAGATACATCCTTTGGAGATAAGTTTCTAGGCCTTAAGGTAGGAAATAAAACTACCCTTAGGCGTTGCACTGCTTCCCGTCCATTCTAACACTGGTTCATTTGGAAACTAGAACTTGACAACTCTAGTTTTGCAATCAACTGAGGCATCGCAAGAGTGTAACCATTCCATGCCAATGATAAGGTCAAAATCGACCATATCTAACTCTACGAGGTCAACTGGGAGGTTTATTCAGAACTAAGACTGGGCAATTTCTATACACCCGGCTGGCTCTAACTGACTCACCAACTGGGGTGGAGATTGAGAATGGTTCTGAGAGGACCTCTGGACTGATATTGAACTGGATTGCTACATAGGGAGTCACGTATGAAAGAGTGGCTCCTGGATCTAGGAGGGCATACACGTCTAGATGAAAGAGACATAACATACCCGTGACTACGTCAGGTGAGCTCTCCAAATCCTGATGGGAAGATGGAGCATAGAAACGATTGTGACGTTGACCTCCATCTATACCTGATGTGTTAGCCTGCTGGGTTTGTCGACCTACTGGAGTTGATGATGTAGTGGCTTGTGATCTCCCTTGCCCGGCTGATGGGCACTCCCTGAGCCGATGTCCGAGTTGTCCACAATCAAAATAGCCCTCTCGACCCTTAAGGCACTCTCCCGGTGGTTCTTTCCACACTTGGGACAAGCTGGATACTTGTTCCCGGTAGTGTGGGCCTGAGACTGAGTGCCTAATGACCTACCCCTCCGATCCTGGCGGGACCAAAAGGTTGGGGCATTGGCTGAACTTGGTGCTGGGGCTCACTGCTACTGTTGCTACTGCTACTGCTGTGGGTGGCTACTACCGCTAGACCTCTGATGGCCATAATCTAAGTAGCCAGTCCTTTCCCATTTGTTCTTTCATTCCATATCCTTCAGCTTTTAGGCCTCAATTTGCTGGGCATAGAAAATCAAGCTGGAGAGGTCCATATCCTTAATCATCATCGTTGTCCTGCACTCCTTGAGGACCAGGTTTGACACCCCATTCACAAATTTCAAAATGCGAGCTCTTGGCTCGGCTACCATTTATGGAGCGTACTTAGACAGCCTAGTAAACTCCAGAGCATACTCCTCCACTGTTCTGTTGCCTTGTCTCAAATTCATAAACTCCGCCATCTTTGCCTCCCTCAACTCCCGAGGGAAAATCTGTCCAAGAAAGTTGTGTGGAACTCATTCCACTCCATTGGTCCTGCTCCCACTGTCCACTCCTTTTTCCACTGGTCCTGCCAGACCTGAGCTACCCCTTATAGCTGGTAGGCAGTCAGGTTTGCACTTTCATAGGAGCTAACACCCATAATGTGGGTAATCTTCTTGACCTCATCCACAAACTCTTGGGGATCCTCCCCTACTTTGGATCCCTGAAAAAATGGAGGGTTCATATGGGTGAAGTACCACACCCTCGCAGCTGTTGTAGACCCATTCGTGGTTACCGGAACCACCTATTAGTTAACCTGGTTGGTGACTGTTTGGGATAGCAGTTGAATGGCCTCCATGAATTCAGCGGTATACGATAAATCATCTTGAGGAGCTGTCGGGGCTGGGGGGTAGGTCTGTTGGTGTTACCAACCCTTCTTCCGTTACCGCGTCTGGGAGGCATGATTCACTGAAATGAAACATAGCACGAGTTAGAAGGACATTTCTGGAATTGAACTTCAACGCACGAGAATGAGTATGAACAAAAGAGAGTTTTCCTAATAACATCTCGTAGCCTCCTCGTCATAAGTGTGGCACACTTCACACCCATGAAAAGGACTCTACTCAATGCGTCTTTCAAACATTCTGAGGATACTCTAAGCCTAGGGCTATGATAACAAGTTTGTCATGCCCCGAGTCTACACCCTAGACGGAACACGGTACTTGAAGCCACAAGTGACCCCAAGTCAACCCCTGGTTTATCATACACTGGTATTCTGAGTAAAACAAATATAGTGGAAGCTTTGACATAATAGCATAAAGCATTTATGAAAATAAAACTTAAATAATAAAGTTTAAGAACGTCTGAAGTCTAAAATTAATTTTGTGCCTAAAAGCCCTCTAACTAATGAGTTGCTGGGACAAGCCCCCAGCTAACTCTAAGTTTGGCTAAAAATAATGAACTATCTGAAAGAAATAAAATAAGGCCCTCGAATGATGAGGACTCACACTTCAACTGTTGAGAAGGGGAATCTGAGTCACAACGACTAACAGTGCTAAGTCTGAGAACCTGCAATTGTATCATGAAACGATATGGCATAAAAGTATGCGTCAGTACTTTGAATGTACTGAGTAAGTGGGAGAAAACATAACTGAATATAATGTATGAACTAATATGACATGCAATGTCCAATAAGTAAATTGAACTGAACTACTGAAGTAAATTGATGTGGTCAAAGTGACCCTTTCTAATGGTCAAGGAATGCCCTAAGTCTGAAAGTATTGAGTTTGAGATACTGAATTGAACTGAGCTAAACTAATAGAACTAGAACTGAACTGAGTTGCTTTGTATGAAACTGGACTAGACTGACTAGTGGGAGAGTTTGTAACTGACATATAACCATGTGAGCTAGACGTGGAGTCCGATGTATATATCCCACCGGTAGGACCCAATATACCTTGCCAGGGTATAAAGGCATGAACTGGGTGATCACGAAAGTCTTGGGCCAATCAAGCCAAGTAATATTGTAACCTACTGGCAATGTAGTTCTGGGAACCTGGGTGTGCTGGAACCCCAGACCGCTCGGTGTTAAGTCCTACTCCGACTGGAAAACATATACTATACTACTAGGCTGATAGCTCGAAACTGGAGCCCCGGACTAGTCAGGGACGTATAACTGAAAGTATCTTGAGAGTCTTTGTCGGACCAGATTCTGAAACTGGGTTCTAGACTGGTCAGGGCTTCTTATCTAGAGCGTCACAACTGTCTAAGAACAAACTATAATCTAAACTGGGGTCCTAAGGCTAGTCAGAGCTATATAGCTAAAATTTCATGATTGTCTAAATTGATCAATAACTGAATTCTAAATTTGATTCTGATAACTGGGAGGCACCACTGAAACCTCAGGAAAAGACTGAAGTCAAATTGATCAGTTGATAAGTTCTGAATAGTTCTAAAGAGGTTCTACGTTCTAACTAAACTGAACTACTAAGCAACTAATAGAGAACTCAACTCATTCCAACAACACAAGAATTCCATAATATGGCAAAATCTCAAGAATTAAAGAAATCTCATCTAGCAAGACTAATATTATTCTTATCAATGGAATATTTGCTCATCATATACATATAGTAAGAATTACAAGGAAATTCATCCCAAAACATACTTCATTCACTAGATTGGATTTAATAAGAAAATAATCTTCACTCAAGAATTTAGGGCTTTAATTCTCTTTTGTACAAACCTCGACAATTTAATTAGGACTGAGTAAGATTATATGAACAATGAACATGGATATTATTCCAAATGAAATTAACGAAATATAACATGAAATTTATCCATATTCGGAAACTCAAGGCTAAAACCAATAGAGAAACGATGAGAGGGTTTTGGGGGACGCAAGGGAAGGACAATTCCCTTGTTGAATTCCCACATACCTAACTAAAATTCCCCGGAGAAGAAGATTCAAACTACTGCAATGAAGGAAAAGCCTAAGCCTATTTGAGAGTTTCTTGACAAAACCTTCGATGTTTTTTTGAGAATAAATGTGGGAATGAGGGAAGGAACTATCCAAACCCTCTAATAAGTCTAAATTTATGTCCAAAACGACGTATTTTAAAGCTTAGGAGAGTAGGAAATTACTAAATATCCCTTAGAAAATTGCTGGGAAAAACTTACAGGTGATCCCAACGGATGACCTAACGTGTCATGGTGATTGATCATGACTCGTTTGTCAGACCCATGGAGTACACTGCTGGAATTCTCTATAGGTCACCACGAGGGACCTAACGAGTCGTGGTCACTAACCACGACTCAGCGTCACCAGTCGTGGACCACACTGTCTCACTTCTGAAGCTTCTGCACTAGGCTTGACCACGAGCCACACAACGAGTCGTTACCAGTGACGATGACTCGTGGTGACACTCGTTAGGTGCACTACCTAACAACTGACTAGGGTTGGTAATGGGGGACATAATGAGTTGTTATTGGTGACCACAACTCGTGGTCACCATCCATCAAGTACACTGCTTCTCACTTACCAATACTTACTCCTCCTTCTAACGACTGACCTAACGAATCTTTAGCTCTCACAATGACCCGTTAGGTGAGTCGTTCTATGACAACTGCTGCAGATTTTCCAAATTTTATGATTTAAGTCTCGTATTTAGTCTTTGAGTTTCAGGGGCATTACTAAAAAGAACTCTAATTTCTTGAGAGCCTTGAGAAGATGAATCTTCAATCTACGGAGTTTGAAAAGAATGAAGGTTTAGGATTAGTTTAACCCTTAAATACTCCACTTTGAAAATCCAAAACGACCTCATTTAGGAGTTAAAAGCATAGAAAGTTACAAAAACACCCTTAGAAGCTCACATTAAAAATCTACCTGTCAGTGACCACGACCAGGCCTGCAGTCCATATGTTCTTACCATGACTCATATTGAGTCTCGTGGTTTTTGATCCTGCCTTTGGTCATTCTTTGAACTTCCTACCACAAGCACTCACCATTATCTGTACCACCCTGCTAGGACTCGTACTAAGTCTCTTAGCCACAGATCCTGTCTTGGATGATTTTTTGAACCTCTTTCCTATGACCCCTCAGTACAACTCGAAAAATCTTGATATGAGTCGAAACATCAAATTGTGGTTCCCATGACAAATTTTGGTTGTTTTCTCTGGAACTCATATCACAACTCTTGGTACGACTCGTACCACCAAACCACAAGTCATACTGAGAGTCTTATGGAGGCAAATTTTCAATTTTTCTGCTGGTTCATACTCCATATCTAGGGTCTAGTTGTCACGACACAAATTCACACCCTAGTCGTAACACGGAACAAGGAACCCCGAGAAGCTCCAAGTTGACCCATGGCATTATCATAGCATACACTTAACATGAGAATGACTAACAGCATAAATAAGTGGAAGCTAATAACATGAATCTAATATAAACCATAAAGACAATATAATAACACTTAGATACAATGCTAAATCTGTCTATACAAGTCTGAAAGCCTTCTACTAAACTGATTAGTTACTAGGACAAGCCCCCGGCTAACTCTTAAAGTCTGAAAACTGAAATAAAGCAAAATATGAACATAATCACGTCCTCATAGGATGAGGACTCACCAATAGCTGTTGAATAGGGACAACGCGTATCTAACCACGAGGCTGAGTCTGATAACCTAAATCTATATCATGAAACGATATAGCACAAAAGGCGTGTGGTCAGTACTTGGAATGTACTGAGCATGCTGGATAAAATAACAATTAAATAAAACAAATATTCGATAAGGACTAAATCAAATACATCAACATAATTGCCTCATCATGCTATACTCATACTTTATGGTTCTCATACACAGATACATACATGGAACTTCTTTTTGAATCTCATTTGTATAACATCTTGGAACTCATGCATAGGGGTCCAATCCTGAACATATAATAAGTGCCAAATCTGAAATTAGTAGCTCATACTGTACTGAGTCATTACTGATAACTGAGACTGATCATCATCTTATTAAGCCATTATAATCTGAAAGTTGGGTCATGCAAGACTGAATCATACTGATATCATCATTAAGGGAGTCTCTCTNGATATCATCATTAAGGGAGTCTCTCTCTACTATGGAGGACCCCAGCTGTACTAGGGAGTCACTCTCTACTATAGAGGATCCTAACTGAAGCTAGGGAGTCACTCTCTACTATTGAGGATCCCGACAGATGCTAGGAAGTCACTCTCTACTATTGAGGATACCGACTGATGCTAGGGAGTCTCTCTCTACTATTAAGGATCCCGCTTATTACTAAAATCTGAGAGGTACTGGTCTGACGTTATACATACATCTATATCTGGTCTATACTACTGCAGCTAATAAGAAATATGAACATACTCTGATTTCTTCATACACCCTTCACTACGGAAGGATCGGGACTACTTTCTACTTACAACAAGCCCAACATTCAGAAATTTTCATTCTCATGCTTTATCATCATAACTCATATCATCATGGAACCATACTAGAATCTCTTCATAGGTCTAACATTAATGGGCATCTTTAGATTCACATCATGCATACTACTTTCTCATTATCAAATTCCAGTTTCATATTAATCAGCATGTATCATAGAGACATTCATGACCCATATATTCAATTCATACTTCAACATGCATACATTGATTCATCTAATCTATATTTACAGGGAGAAATGTGCTTACTCATATCTCAACATATACCAAAATCATGTGAGAAGTGTACATCTTCGTTTCATAAGACCCATTTCACGATTATTCTAATTCATGGGAAGAATGCATTAGATAAGCCATTATCATAAATTTACTTCTAACCCAAGTAATTCCATCAAGACATAGGGACATGCATATTCTACTTTCAATCATTCAAGTATATGAACTCTAATTTAATCTCATCACATCTATCATTGACATATTCAAATTCTCATG
>JACEIK010006489.1:69527-84394 GCA_018107945.1 Datura stramonium
AGTCCAGTCCCTGTGGGATCGATACTTGGCTTACTTGAGCCACTTACTACTTGTTCGACCACGTGCACTTGCGTGTAGTCATCCAGACGCCCGAACATTCACTACAGCCTTCCTAGACAGATTCTTCCCTAGGGAGCTCAGGGAGGCAAAAGTGGGGAGTTCATGAATCTGAAACAAGGAAACAGGATACTAGAAGAATATGCACTGGAGTTCACCAGATTGTCCATATATTCTCCAGAGATGGTGGTCGAGCCAAGGGCTTGCATGCTGAAGTTTGTTAATGGAGTTTCAAATTTCGTCCTTAAGGAGTGCAGAATAGCAATGCTTATCAAGGACATCGATCTCTCCAGCCTCATAGTTCATGCCTAGCTAATTGAAGCATAAAAATTGGAAGATTTGGAGCGGGAGAACAAACGAGCGAGAACGGACCAGTCAGAATATGGCCATCAAAGATTTGGCGGTAGTAGCCGCCCACAGCAGCAATAGCAACAAAGGGATCCAGCACCTAGTTCAGCCAGCGCCCCTACTTTTTGATCCCGCAAGGATTGGAGAGGTGGAGCATCTGGCTCTCAGTCCCAAATCTTCAGCGACAACAATCGCTATCCAGCTTGCCCTAAGTGTGGCAAGAACTATCCCCGAGAGTGTCTTTAGGGTCGAGAGGGCTGTTTTGGTTGTGGACAGCTTGGTCATCAACTTAAGGAATGCCCATTAGTAGGACGGGGAAGGTCACAATTTGCTACTTTAGTAGCTCCAGCAGGACAACACTTCAGGTACGGATGGCAGCTAGCGCCAAAACCGCTTTTATGCATTGTATTCTCGTCAGGATCAGGAGAGCTCACCTGATGTGGTCATGGGTATGTTGCGCCTTTTCTATCTAGATGTGTATGACCTACTAGATCCGGCAGCAACACTTTCGTTTGTGACTCTCTATATAGCAGTCCAGTATAATATCAGTCCAGAGGTCCTCTCAGAACCGTTTTCAGTCTCCAGCCCAGTTGGTGAGTTAGTTAGAGCTAGTCGGGTGTATAGAAACTGCCCACTCTCAGTCTTCAATAAGGTCATTCCAACTGATCCTATAGAGTTATACATGGTCAATTTTGAACTCATCCTTGGCATGGATTGGTTACACTCCGGTTATGCCTCAGTCGATTGCAGAACTAGAATTGTAAAATTTCAGTTTCCTAATGAGCCAGTGTTAGAGTGGACGAGCAGCAGTTCAGCGCCTAAGGGTCGGTTTATTTCCTACCTTAAGTCCTAGAAGCTTATTTCTAAGGGATGTATCTATCATCTAGTTCAGGTCAAAGATTCCAAATCTGAGACCCCAACTATCCAGTCAGTCCCAGTTGTCAGCGAGTTTCCTGATGTGTTTTCTGAAGATCTTCCCCGAGTCCCTCCTGATCGGGAAATAGACTTTGGTATAGACCTTCTCCTAGATACTCATCCCATCTCCATCCCTCCTTACAGAATGGCTCCAGTTGAGCTTAAGGAGTTGAAGGAGCAGCTAAAGGACCTTCTTGATAAAGGTTTTATTATACCCAGCATCTCTCCCTAGGGTGCTCCAGTACTATTCGTGCAAGAGAAAGATGGTACCCTCATATTGTGCATCGATTACGTTAATTGAACAAGGTCACAGTCAAGAACAAGTATCCCCTACCCAGGATTGACAACTTGTTCGATCAGCTTCAGGGAGCCAGTTGTTTCTCCAAAATTGATCTCAAGTTGGGGTATCATCAGCTAAGGGTAAGAGAGTGTGACATACCGAAAATAGCTTTCAGGACTTGGTATGGTCACTACGAGTTCGTGGTTATGTCCTTTTGACTCACAAATGCCCCTGCAGCCTTTATGGACCTGATGAACAGAGTCTTCTTGTAGTATCTGGATATGTTCGTCATTGTATTTATCAACGACATTCTGGTATACTCCAGAAATGAGGAAGAGCATACTAATCACCTGAGGATAGTGCTTCAGACACTCAGAGACCGCTAGTTGTTCACCATGTTCAATAAATGTGAATTCTAGTTGAAGTCCGTGACTTTCCTGGGTAATGTGGTCTCGGGTGAGGGTATTCAGGTTGATCCTATAAAAATAGCAGTGGTGAAATACTGGCCCAGACCCACCTCCCCAATCGAAATCATAAGTTTATTGGGTCTAGCCGGTTATTACCGACGCTTTGTGGCAGGTTTTTCTTCTATAGCATCACCTCTGACTAGGTTGACTCAGAAGAAGGTGAAATTTCAATGGTCAGATGCGTGAGAAGAGTTTCCAGGAGTTAAAAACTCGACTCACTACCGATCCAGTGTTGACCCTACCAGAAGGATCAGATATGTTTTTAGTATATTGCGATGCTTCTAGAGTTGGACTCGATTGCGTTTTGATGTAGCGAGGTAAGATGATAGCCTACGCCTCCAGACAACTCAAGATTCATGAAAAGAATTATCCGACTCATGTCCTGGAATTGGCAGCGGTGGTGTTTGCGTTGAAAATATGGAGACACTACCTGTACGGGGCTCACGTGGATTTTTACACCGATCATAAGATCCTTTAGTATGTGTTCACTCAGAAAGATCTAAATCTTCATCAGAGAAGGTGGTTAGAGCTACTGAAGGACTATGACATGAGCGTGTTGTATCACCAGGGAAAAGCCAATGTGGTGGCTGATGCCCTGAGTAGAGTGTCTATGGGGAGCGTGGCTCATGTCGAGGAAGGAAAAAAGGCAAAGGATATCCACATATTATCTCGGTTGGGAGTACAGTTGCTTGATAAAACTGAGGGTGAAGTAGTTGTGCAGAGTGGATCAGATTCCTCTTTGCTTGTTGAATTTAAGTCCATACAGGATGAAGATCTCATACTATTTAAGCTAAAGGAAACAGTTCTCAGAACAGAAGTTTAGGCTTTCTCCAAAGGGGGAGATGGTGTACTCTGTTACCAGGGTAGATTGTGCATCCCGGATGTGGGTGATTTGAGACAGCAGATACTGGCTGAAGCACATAGCTCTAGATATTCCGTCCACCCTGATTCTACTAAGATGTACCATGATTTACGGGATATTTACTGGTAGAACGACATGAAGAGAGACATCACTGAATTTGTAACTAGGTGCTTGAACTGCCAGCAAGTCAAGGTAGAACACCAGAGGAGGGGAGGTATGACTCAAGATATCAGCATACCCACATGGAAGTGGGAAGAAGTAAATATGGATTTTATTATGGGTCTACCTCGGACTTGTCGACAACATGATTTCATCTGGGTAATAGTAGATCGGATGACTAAGTCAGCACATTTTCTCCCAGTTAAAACTACAAATTCAGCTGAGGACTATGCTAGGATTTATATTCGGGAGTTAGTCAAACATCATAGGGTGCCCTTGTCCATTATCACAGACAGAGGTACCCAATTCACCTCTCACTTCTAGAATTCCTTTCAGAAGGTACTTGGTACCCAGGTCAAGCTCAGCACAGCTTTTCACCCGCAGACAGATGGACAAGCTGAGTGGACTATTCAGACTCTAAAAGATATGTTGAGAGCGTTCGTGATCGATTTCAATGGCAGTTGGGATGATCACTTGCCTCTCATCGAGTTTGCATATAACAACGGTTACCACTCTAGTATCCAGATAGCCCCGTTTGAGGCATTGTATGGTAGGAGGTGCAGATCTCCTATCGGATTGTTTGAGGTTGGTGAAGCTACTTTAATGTAACACCCTAGATGTTCCTAAGACCAGACCCCGGAGTTAGATGGAGTTCCGCAGAAAAACTAATAGGATTTGCCTCAAAACGAGTCTTGGAACTCCTCTTTAGGTAACCTAACGGATCATGGTCAAGCCCGTGAGGAGCAGCTGAGAAGTGCAGTAGGTCCAATGACCACGGACGACCTGACGAGTCATCGTGTCAGGTAATGACTCGTCAGGGTAGTCGTGGGAAGGAAAAGCAGGAAATTGTGGGCTTCAGTGGAAATAGACGACCCAACGAATTGTGAGACAGACAACGACTCATTAAGTCAGTCGTCGAGTGGAGGCTAGAGATCCAGGATGGGGTCCCAGGCAATGGGGATGACGGAAGGAGGTCACGAGTCTTCATGCCAGAAAATGACTCGTGAAGTGAGTCATCGATTGATTCGATGGAATTTTGAGAAATCATCCAGTGTTCTCCATGATAGGGAACCATGAGTCATTGTCAACCCCACGACTCGTGGAGTGGCCCATGGGGATTGGCAGGTGAAATTTTTTTGCATTTTTCTAGGGGTGTTTTCATAAAATCTTATGCTTCTAACTCCTAAACTACGTTGTTTTAAGCATCTAATGGGACGTTTTTGAGGGGATAACTAGCCTAAACCCTCATTCTACACCAAAACTACTCTCAAACTCATCTTCCTCCTCTCTCTCAAGACTCAAGGATTCATCAAGGGTTCCTCAAGGCTTCAAGGTGCAAGTTCAGGAGGGGGGGGGTTCTTTCTTGAATTAGGTATGTGGGTTTTCAACAAGGATATCCTTCCATTCTTGTGCCCCAAAATGTTTTATCGAAAACCCAATTTCATAATTCTAGGAAAGCATGACCTAGGGTTTCGATTTGTGGATGATTTCTTCTATATTTCCTATGAATTTTAAGACCCATTAGAACTAAAAGTTAATGATGCTTAAGGGATTATTCAATATCGTGAATTATGTGCTAAATGGTGAAAATGCATGATTATGGGATTTCCTTCATGAGATAGATTAATAATTTGATGTGGATTTTGTTATTGATCATTTGATTATATCAAGAACAAGTATCAAAGCCTAAGATATGTGAAGATTGTAAGAATTCCCTTAAAAACTAGAATATGTTAATTGATAAATATGTTGAGATAAGATTAGAACTTATGGACTTGATCAATTGAGAGTATGTATTTCTTTTCATTATGTTTTCGATGAAAATGTTTTGGGTGTGAGGTAAACCAATGATAACGGCATAATTATCGTGTCTTCCTTATGAATCAGAGCAAATTTCGAAATGGGTTCCATGAAATAAATATATGCTCCTACCATGATCTTGTTGTAAATGTTTAAGGTATGAGTTAAATACATGGGCTTTCCGTAAATCTAAAATATATGAATCAATGTATCTATGTTAAAATGTGAATTGGACCTACGGATCCTACATGCCTCTATGTTATACGTCTTACATTATGAACCCAAAACTTGAATGTTGTGGAGGTGTAAAGTATTATATGAATCTATAGATGTTTGTAAATGTAAGATGTGTGAATTAAATGATGATTTGGGACCGTGACGATACGAATTATGATGATAAAGCATGAGAATGATTCCTTCAGACTTTTGGGCTTGTTGTTAGTATAAAGTAGCCCCTAATCCTTTCTAAATGAATGTTGTATGACGAAATCAGTAAATGCTCATGTTTCTGGTTAGCTGTACTAGCATAGACCAGATGTATAATTTCAGATTAGTACTCCTCACGTTCTAGTTAGCCAGGGAGCCTCCATAGCTGAGAATGTCTCCCTTGGTCAGCTTGGGACTCTCCATAGCAGGGAATGACTCCCTTAGTTCAGTCGGGACTCTCCATAGTAGAGAATGACTCCCTTAGTTCAGTCGGGACTCTCCATAGCATAGAATGACTCCCTTAGTTCAGTCGGGGCTCTCCATAGCATAGAATGACTCCCTTAGTTCAGTCGGGACTCTCCATAGCAGAGAATGACTCCCTTAGTTCAGTCGGGACTCTCCATAGCTGAGAATGTTTCCCCTAGTTCAATTGGGACTATCCATAGCTGAGAATGTTTCCCTTAGTTCAGTTGGGACTCTCCATAGCAGAGAATGACTTCAGTAGACATCCAGTACGTATGATACTAGCTTCAGCTTCAGCTCTCATTAAATATTCAGCACTTGACCCTTATGCATGAGTTTGATGATGTTTCAAAATATGAGTTCCAAACGAAGTTTCATGTATATATGTGTATGTGGCTCAAAAGATGATTTTTGCATTCTAAATCAGTTATACATCAATGTACTTAGTTTATTTCCTTTTGTATACTTGTATGTTTAGTTGTTTATGCTTTCCCGCATGCTCAGTACATTTCAAGTACTGACCGCATACTTTATGTGCTATATCATTTCATGATATAGATTCAGGTATCCAAACTCAGCCCCGCGGGTAGACACACTCTTTCTTCCATCTCAGTGGATTATGGTGAGTCCTCATCTCTCGAGGATGAGGTCTATGCTCTTATTCAATTGTATTTCAGTTTTTAGACTGTAGGAGTTAGTTGGGGACCTGTCCTAGCAACTCATCCGTTTAGTAGAGGCTTTCAGAAATGTGTAATCAAATGCAATCTATGTATTATGTCTTTGCTAGATTATGTTCTTAAGTTTTAAATTTGACTCTTAAAGTTAGCTTCTGCTATATATGTTTCTGTTAGCTATTTATATTGTCAAGTGTTATGCTATGATTATGCCATGGATCGACTTAGAGCCTTTCGGGTTCTTTGTCCCATGTTACGACTAGAGTGCAAACTTGGGTCGTGACATTTAATTGGGCCAGACTCGGTTCATGAAGCTATGCATAAAGTACAGCTCATCAGAGAAAGATTGAAAATAGCTTAGAGTTATCAGAAATCTTATGCGGATGCGAGGAGAAGAGAATTAGAGTTTGTACTGGATGATTGGGTTTATCTGAAAATTTCACCCATGAAAGGGGTGATGAGATTTAGGAAGAAAGGAAAGCTTGGTCCGAGATATGTGGGACCCTACAGAATTCTGAAACGAATTGGAAAGGTAGCTTATGAGCTGGAATTACCTTCAGGATTGGAATCGTGCACCTAGTATTCCATGTGTCACTATTGAAGAAGTGCATCGGTGTCCAACTTCAGTTGTTCCATTGGACAGTGTGGGAGTGAAAGATAGTCTCTCGTACGAAGAGGTCCCAGTCCATATCCTTGACCGTCAAGTTCGTAAGCTGAGGAACAAAGAAGTAGCTTCAGTGAAAGTCTTGTGGAGGAATCAACAGGTTGAGAGAGCTACATGGGAAGCCGAAGTAGATATGATGGCTAGATACCCACATTTGTTCTCTTCTGGCTCAGTTTCAGTTTTAAGGTATCAATTTCCTCCCCAAAACTCTTTTCAGTTCATGTGTTCCAATTTCTTTCATATAAATGAATATGTGTATGATTAGTGAATTTAGTTCAGACTTGTGGTTTAGTTCGGAGGTAGTCATTCCGTTAGTTTTCAACTTTCATGATCAGCATTTGAGTATAAAGATTGCAATTCTCTACTTTCATGTGTGTTTTTCAACATTCGAGGACGAATGTTCACAAGGGGGAGATATTGTAATGCCCTGAAAACTCTAAGACCAGACCCGGGAGTTGAAACGGAGAAAAATAGGATTTTCTGCACCAGGTCACAGAGTGAATCATCCTGTGACCCGTGGGGTAGGCCACGAGTCATTAAGTGACTCTTGGTGAGGAGTTTGAACTTGGTATAAAAATTTGGAAATGGGGTGACCACGGGTGTGACCACGAGTCTTGATGTGATCCGTGGTCAAGAATTGATTGAAGACTGGGGGAAATAGGCAATATACCTAATGACTAGACACCATGAGTCGTGGTCCATGCCACGACCCGTTAGGTGACTTGTTGTCCAAAGTGGGAGAATTTGACAGTGTTGGCGATGAGTGGGTCACCACAAGTTGTTGGGTTCACCACGAGTCGTGGTGTCCCTCGTGGTTACCAACAAAGGGAACTTGGCAGTGCACTTGATGGTTGAGACCACGAGTCATGGTCACTGGGCATGATCCGTGAAGTCCCTCGTGGGGGACTGGCAGTCCGTATTCCCTGCGAGTTTATTAAGGGTCTTTCCATAATTTCCTAATATCCAATACCCTAAAATACGTCGTTTTGAGTTATTTTAAGGGAATTTATAGGGGCTAAACGGTTTTCCCTCATTCCCACTTAGATTTTCAGAAAAATTAGCATAAGTTTCCTCTCAAGAACTCTGAAGAAAGACTAGGACTTCTCATCTATTGCAACGATTCAAGTTTTCTTCTCCAAGGAATTTGTAGCCAGGTATGTGGGAATTCAACAGGGGAATAGTTCTTCCCTTGTGTCCCCAAAATTCTTCCTATTTCTTTATTAGTTCTAGCCCTAAAACTATTGCACGTTAAGAAATTTTTAGTCAGACTTCATTTAATTCATGTGGAATATTATTTTATGATAATTGTAGATATTTTCCATCAGTTTTTGACTGTATTGGTTCTTGTCCCTATAAAGTAAGTTCTATCTCTAGCTCTTGAATGTAGAGAACTAGAATCTTGCAATAGTGTTTGAGTATTGAAATTTTGCGTGAATTTATTAGTGTTGGGGACTCCCATGTTATTAGTTGTAATGAAACTCAGTCAAACTATTGTTAGTTGAGTTTCAGCAAAAATGTTAGAATATCCAATGTTAGTTAGAAATGTCAGCTGATTAGTGTGACGACAAAAATTCTCGAGGTGTCAGTAGTACCTCCCAGTTATCAGAATTAGACTCAGTATCAGTTTTAGTGGTTCTTTAGGCGTTCATGACACTTTCAGATAAGAAGCTCTGACCAACCTTAGGACCCCAGCTTCATATTACAGTTTGTTCTTTAGACGGTTATGACGCTTCCAGATAAGTAACTCTAACCAGTCTTAGAACCCTTACAGAATCGGGTACGATAAGACTCTCAGAGTGCTTCCAGATAGGTACTCCTGTCTAGTCTTGGGCCCAGTTTGGAGCTATCAGCTTAGCCTTAGTAGTCAGTCTAGGACTATTCAGTGGGAGTAGGACTTAGTACTAAGCAGACCGGGGTTCCAGCGCACCCTGGTTCCCAAAACTACGTTGCCACCATAGGATATATTTTATTGGCCTCATGGCCCCAGACCTGTGATCACCCAGTTCATGCCTTTATATCCTGGCAAGGTATATTGGCTCCTATCGATGGGGTGTTTACATTGGACTCCACATCTAGCTCACGTGGTTATATGTCGGTTATACACTCTCCAACTAGTCAGCTTCAATCTCATATTAGTTAGTTAAGATCAGTTCAGTACAGTATCTCAGAATTAGGGCATGTCCTTGACCATCAGATAGGGTCTTTTAGACCACCTCAGTTATTACAGTTATTCAGTTTCAATAGTTTTAGTTGGTCATTGTATGTCTTTTCAGTTCAGCATTTTCATTCTTTGTGTATGGTTTCTCTCACTTACTTAGTACATTCAAAGTACTGACGCATACCTTTTATGTTGTATTATTTTATGATACAGCTGTAGAATCTCAGTCACACCCTTGTTAGCAGATCATTCTCAGAAGATCCCAGTTGCACCATTGGTGAGTCCTCGTCCTTCGAGGATGAAGTTCATTTATTTCAGTTCTATTTTCTTCTACTTAGACATGGAGTTAGCTGGAGGCTTGTCCCAATAGCTCATCAGTTGTAGTTGGCTTTCAGACACAGACTTGTTTTTTTTAGACTTGTAATTTTTTTCAGATGTTTTAAACGTCATGATTCAGCTATATTTACATTAATGTTTTATATCATTATTTTAAAAGCTTCTGCTATCTTTATATGCTTACTCAGAATGCCATTGTATGATATACCAGGGGTTGACTTGGGGTTACTTGTGACTCCAAGTACCGTGTCCCGTCCAAAGTGTAGACTTGGGGCGTGACAGAATGGGGCGGCGCGCCAGACACTTTTGGACGGATTTTTGCTGATTTTAAAGCTAAAAACTAAAGGAAAAAAGCATTATTTGAAGGCTTACCTATAAATACAACATCTAAGGCTTTTTTAGCATATTTGACATCATTTTATTTGATCGTAGAAGATTGTAAACGCAGTTTTTAGAGGATATATAAGTTCCTACTTAGGTTTCTTCTTTTCTTTATTGTTTCTTCGAATGACGATGATTTCTATGTTTTTCCTCTTGAACATGAGTGGCTAAATGCCTATTCTAGGGTTTTGGCCATAGTTGATGGTTGACATTTGAAAGACTGATTAATGCTAGTGTTGATTCTTCATTAATGGTTTTTTATATTTACTTGTTTTAATTGCTTATTCACTAGATTGATCACCTTGTGAGTATTGGCTTTTGGTTGAACATGGAAAAGAGAACCGAAAGGGTTAAAAGTAAATATAAAACAGGAATTCTAAGATCCTTTGGCCCATTGGTTGAAGGTTAGAAGTTGTTGAGGATAGAGATATATCCTTCAACCCTGTTTATTTGAAATACAAGTAGGCATAATCGTCGTTTCATGTTTCTCCTGCGACCATAGGGATATAGGCATTAGGGTTCATGAGATAGTTCTTGGATGCATGGGAGAGTGGCGAAAAATGGGATAGTAACTTGCAACTAGCAACCTTAGGAAGAACTAAACTAGCGTAATCACGCCTTGAAAAATTAACCTGGAGCGAAAGTGTCATTTCCCTAGATTTTCATCATCATTTATAGTAAAAAGACGCGTGCAACAATCTTTAGTTAATTTAATATTTTATGTTTAGTAGTTTAATTCTTCAAACCATTCCCCATTTTATTTGTTTTGTTAGGATAGAAACATAAAGAAGTAACCTTAAATGATTGATCTGACAAGTCTCTGAGGGATCGATAATCGGGACTTAACCATCCTATATTACTTGAAGACCACGTGCGCTTGTGCGTGCTTGGGCGATATCATATTTTTGGCACCGTTGTCGGGGACTTGAAGATTGATTGATTGTTTTAGGTTAGGATTTTTATTCCTTATCCTGTATTTTACTTTTTTGTTTGTGTTTGTGAAGTTTATAGGTGTTTTGTTCTTAGTGTATGCCAAATACCAAAAGTCAAGAACCATTTTTTGCTTCTTTTGATTCTGAAATTGAGAGGACCTTTCGAAGGTGAATTGTGGAGAATTATGGGCAAGCACAGACAACAACCACGAGAGGGTTCCAGTGTTGAATTTTTCTAGGTGAACTTGGAGAATGCTTCTAAAGTGATCATCAAGCCAACCATCACTGAAAACTGTTCGACTGAAAATTACACGCAAGTGCACGTGGTCGTACAAGTAGTAAAGTGGTTTATTTCAAGCCAAGTATCGATCCCACAGGGACTGAACTACCATATTAATTAACTTAAGCGTCAGTGAACGATATCTCTATGAATGCAGACAACCAAATAAATAATGTTTTATGCGTTAAAATTTACTAAGTAATAAGAATCTAAGTCAAGATTATAATTTGAGTCTGAACGTACAAGTAGTAAAGTGGTTTATTTCAAGCCAAGTATCGATCCCACGTGACCGAACTACCATATTAATTAACTTAAGCGCGTTGAACGATATCTCTATGAATGCAGACAACCAAATAAATAATGTTTTATGCGTTAAAATTTACTAAGTAATAAGAATCTAAGTCAAGATTATAATTTGAGTCCGAATTATAGCAATGAAAAAGCCGAGGTTAAGACAAACATGCAGGATGTAATTTATTAATTCAATTCATCTATTTCTATTGTTACCAGAATTAATTGCCTATGGATTGAATCTTTCGAGTCCTAATCCAATTAATGAATCATGAGACCTTATTCTACATTTCGTGATATAAGAATTTCATGCTCTAGCCACATAACCGATTCTAATTGACTACTAAGACTTTCGCATATATTTCTATTCCGAATGTAAATCTTTTCTCACTTCGCAAGAAAAGATCATATCCTGTCAATTCACATCTATCCAATTCTTTCATTTTCAAAATCAAAATTGATTTCTAAGATATACATTAACATTGGCTAAACATTAATGCAAGAAAAACAAGAATTCGATAGAACAACCATTGGAAGAAAAGATGAAAAACCGAAATGATCAACAATTACAATCCTCTACAACTATCCTTAACCTCAGTAAGAGGTGAATTAGCCACTCATTAGTGATTAAACATCTTAAAATAAGTAGAATCCATACAAGAAATTGAAATTAAAGAGAAAAGAGGAAGAGGAATAACCTTAGAATTTTCGTCCTCTCAACTTCCCGCAACACCTGTTCTCATTAACCAAGTCGAATGTTTAAAATAAAACCTAAGTTGGTATTTATACTATTGAGAATTTTTCCTTGGACAAGCAACGTGGCACCTGAGTGTATCGCGGAGCACTCCTCCGTGCCACTAGGCTATCGCTAACCCCACTAGAAATCGCCTCCCGTGTAATTGAACCTCAACGTGGAACTGGGCCAGGTCAGTGAGCCTTTCCTCCTGCGGCTACTCTGCTATCACACCTTCACCGGAACTTGAGGTTCCGTGTAATCACACTCAACGTGACACGTAGTGCATCATGCAGCACCGCTTCGTGCCACCTGAGGTAACGCGAACCTCCACTAGAATTTGACATACAATTCATCCAAGGCAGAATGCCCGCGATGGTAGCTGACACGGCGCCATCGCTGAGCCCTTATTTTTGCCACTTCCCCATGTCAACTTCCACTTCTTTCTTTCCAAGTCCATTCCCGCACTTCACCAACTTGTAGATTAGCCTAAAATTCCTTTTTACCTCCGCAAAACAACACTTATGTTGGTTAGTATAAATTCACATTTAACTAAAGAACCACATGAGAATGTACATACAAGAGGCCATGAGAATATTATTTGGGAGTATCACTTGCAGGCTAAATTTTTCCAAGAACACATTCTATGATTTGGAAACTTTTGAAAGCTCACTCTAAATAATATTTTCATCTGGCAGTGATTGAAACTTCACAAGATAGCTAATATTTATCATTCTGCCACGTACACAGATTATTAAGAGGGTACCATCAAGAAATACGTAAGGTTTCCATTTAATATGTTTGTATACTAATATTACACCTCTCTCCAACTCAAGAATTCATTTTCTGTCTCTGGGCAACTATGTAAATCAACTTATCAAGACATCTGACACGAATTTCATTGTTTCGTCAAGCATGTGCCTCACAACACGAGAATTACCCCATTTGCCATCATATGATTTCCAAAGCACTACATGTAGGGGTAATGAATACGATTTCGCTCTCTCTCCCAAAGAATTTACATGCATCATGTCATGAACCATAAGTTTGCCTCTAGTGTTTTACTCCACTAATATAAGGACGCGTAATGTAAGATCACGTAGGACTTAATGGGTTGTAATGTAAGCTAAGGAACTAGTAAATACCGGGCTAACCAATAATAGCAACTAGCTTCCCTAAGATCTTTTAAATACATCCCACCTTCAGCACGGCATTTCTTCCTCCTCCATCCTCTCATTCTTGAATTTTCTTGCTTTTGTTTCCATTTCTTTAAGGCTAACACTCTACTTACTAGCAAAGAGTAGTTACGTGATCTTTATTTTTCCTCGTTCATGGATTTATTACTCTCTACTATTGATTAATCACTTCAAGAAGTTCACCTTTGACCTTTTCTTTAACTTTCACCACTTCCGCTTTCCTTCCTGGCTCACACTTCTCAATTTTTTAATTTGAAATGTTTTTTCTTAAGCTCTTAGGTGTTTTGGATCAAATTCCCGCTAATGAAAAAAGAATATTGTCACACCTCAAACACAGCCAGCCCATAGCAACGATACTAACTGCTGCAAATATATAAGAACACACTTTGGAAAAAATGTTTTTCTTAAGCGCTTAAGGGTTTTGGATCAAATTCACGGCTAATGAAAAGAAGGGATTAAGCTCGGTTTGTACCTCTCAAATAATAGGCTAAAGGCTCAATGGGGCTAACTAGGATATAACATTCAAGGTAGGTATGATATGGGAGAAACTTTCGGTTTATTCAAAGAAATGCCTACATCCTTTCCTATAATCCACATCCTTCATTTCGTTTAGTATACACCCCAGGCAAGTTCTAGACACTTCACAATAACATGGAATAGTCGAAACCTCACCTCACACTCAATGCACATGCTCAACTCAAGACATTCACAGACTCTTCAATCAGCTAATTACAAGAATTCATTATTAAGCCTCGATCACACCGAATCAAATTCTATGGCCTAGGTATCTCAACTTGTTTAACACATTTTCATGCTTTCATAAGAATCACCTTTGCATCTTAATATCATGTACAACACGTAACAAGAATTCCGAACCATGAAGTAGCGACACGTTTGGGAAACAAACAAAAGAAAGACGAAAAAGAAAAAAACTACTCCTATTGACTACATTTCCCTTAAGACAGTCGTCATCCATCCATCATAGGGAACAGTCGATATCTACGACGTTGGTTCAATAGAACTATTCTCGGAAAAAGCACTGAAAATAAAAACCGATAAACCCAACATAAAAAATTTCAACAAAAAATTTCGATAGAAAAAGATAAAAATATAATTGAAAAATATTTACACATCACACACAACAGCATCTCAACACAACAACAGCTCAAGATTCATTACAACACCAAATTAATTACAGAACACAAAACACAGAGTCACAAGATCACATTTAGCACAAGCACAACAAAACATAGACAAAATAGCTAGCACCTAACTACTCCCACCCCAAACTTAAGCCGAACATTGTCCCCAGTGTTCACATAATTGCAAAATATCATAAAGGTTGGGTGGTGAAACTCCCTGATCAATCAAAGTATTTAACTTCTTCATCAGGTGCCAGTGCTTCGTCTCCCATATCAGAATCACCCCCGCCTTCCTCGTCTGACTCAAAATCTGAGTCCTCCCGGTGTGTCTCCTCATCGGTAGGGACATCATCATTCACGGGCTCCATAAATGCGGGCCCCACTATGCATAAAGCCCGGGCATTCTCATTTAATGGGTAATCTAACTCGACCTGCCACAGCTCATCCTCCGTTGCGGGCCTTCCTCCGATGCGCAGCTGCAACATCTGCATCCCGTACATGCGGGCCATGTACTGATCATCCC
>JACEIK010006490.1:24689-89799 GCA_018107945.1 Datura stramonium
GTGATAAAAGTTAATATGCACCTTTGATTGTAAATTTAATAATTATTATATATTAACTTAACATCGTAATTAAAATTCTAACATTTAAAATTTTGAATTTCAAATGATAAAATGAGACACAAATATGTATATAATAATTAACCATAGCCAAGTGATAAAAGTTAATATGCACCACATATGCCATGCAATTATTAGTTTGCTTTAAACACTCGGTGATGGTATGATTTTCGAATCTTAGGGAGTGTCTACTTTCTTGCTAGAATTATTTTGGGATAGTGCCTTCTTTCAGAAAGGGAGTCATATGATAGATTTTAACTGTTTGGGGATACAATGACTTTTAAAGAGACATTTAAAAAAAAACTTGAATTTTAACTCGAACTGGAATAGCTTTTGAAATGATATTTTATGGATAATATTTATACTTTCTCCGTTTCAATGTATTGGTTACTTTCCTTTTTAATTAGCATCTCTTTATCTTTTTCACATAGCTTGTCTAAAATTATAAGATTAAAGACATTTTGGTATATTCAATATAACTTTAATTTAGTAGCATGAGATTCAAAAGACTTCTTACTATTTTAAACTCATCAAGTCAAAATCGAACAAATAAATTAAAATAGATGGAGTACATATTTATAAAAGTATCTTCCGAAGAAGAAAAAGAAAAACTTAAACAGTAATAGCTTCCCCGAGAAAACTGCAATTGTTGAAAGTCACCACATCTCCTAAATGGCTTAGAGATCCTTTTTTTTTCCCTTCAAGTAGTAGTATTCAGTGTTCATATTAGTGTGTATGAACCATTTGGACTGTTTAGGTAAAATATCTTGTACAATAAGTAATTTTAATTAAGCTTCACTAAATAGTCCGTGATATTTAACTCTAAACTTGTGCCGTTGCCAAATATCGTAGTTCTATTAGGTTTTGATTATGAAAATTGCTCTCTAATTATATGGGCAGGTGAATATGAGTATATGATTAAAAATAACAGTAATTTAATGGTGAAATGTAAACTGAGAATTGATTTATTTGCAAATTATCTAGGTCAATTAATCAAAAATCAAACATAGAATTAACTAGGTCACTGATGGAATGGTTGGAAAAGACCTGATAAAAAACTGAGGTAGCATCTAATATGATCAAATTTCCCTTTTGCAGCTGAAGCCAAAGTGTTAATTTTTTATTCTCTATTTTTTTTTTAAAATGGTACGATATTTCTTGTGTAGTAATAATCCAACTTGGCTGAAACAACTAAGAATGGAGTCTGGAATTGCAGTGTACATTTCCCATTTTAACTCAAGCTAAACAAAGTTGGAATTGTATAATAAACAGAGATACATACTCTATAATGCCTTATTGGGCTGTCTTATTTAAAGCCTTTTTTTTTGCACACATAATAAAGAATGGAATGGAATTGCAGTGTTTTAGTGCAAATTAGATGCTAGCGTGTCTCCCTGATACTCACGCAAATGTTCAAAGAGATTACCAAGCTTTCAATTCATCCCTAATATTGGCTTTCAGTCAAAAAAGGAAGACTATTCTAAGAAGGATTTTCGACCTTTTTCTTTATCATAAAGCATCAATAAATGGCAGATTACCTCAAGAATCCAAGGAACACTGCAGTCACAAATACGGATAGTGCGAGCCCGTCCCCTAGCCCACAAAATCATGACCTGATGACAACAACACAAAGGATGATCAATGGCGACACCCTTGTCAAAGTAAACCAAAATGTAACGTGTGTGTTATCTTATTTTCCTCTACTCTAACAGTTTGCCTAGAAAGATGACAATTATCCAAAAGTGGAATTCCAAGTGTTCAGATCTCCAGTATCAAAATGAGCTCAGGTAAAAAATATGCTACTGATATCATGGCATATCGAGTAGACAGAATCAGTAACATTAGATGCTCCAAAGTTGAAGCCACCAAAGAAAAGTGCTAAAGAAGTGATAGGCTGGGCCTCTATAGCATATAACAAATACATGTAATACTCACATGGAAGGAGCTACACCTCTGACAAGTGCTAAAATCATTCTTGCAAATGCACTAGCGAGGATGGGCTGCAAAATGTAGCACCTGGTTAGACATGCTTTTTTAGGATATTCCTTTTAATGTCTCTTCGAGGAAGACAAGAGCACAAGGAAAAGAAAATGAATAGACAGAGAGAACTAGCACCAGATCCCATGACACAGTAACAGCTTACAAACAATTACGCAGGATAAATGTTGCTCAACACCCAAGAAAAATCAATACTATGTATAAGAACCTTGAAATGATTAGAACACCCCATGTTCCTAAATTGGCACTTTGAAGAGAGAATTGTCATTCCCCCTTGCTGATGAGTTGATTATATCATGAAGATAGAACGCCAATACCTGTACTACTAAGATAGAACGCCTCCCAAACAATTAGGAATATGTGGAATGAATTTTGGGCGAATGTGGTTATTTCCGTGGGAGATGGTAGCAAGACAGCTTTTTTGGGAGGACCACTGGATTGGTGACACTAGTTTGAAACCCAGTTTTTCTGATCTCTACTCTATAAGCTCACAACTCACAACCAGATAACCCAAGTTTGGAATTAGCTAGGGTGGAACCTTACATTTAGGAGAACTCTGAATGATTGGGAAGTAGATAGTTTTATTACCATGATTCAACTTATAGGAACTTTTGGTGGAAACGCAAGGCAACAGATACTCAGATGGAGACTTAGTAACAAAAGGTAATTTCTCAATAAAATCAGTTTATTGGTTTATGAATCATAATAGATCCATGAATGGGGTGTGGCCTTGATAACCAATTTGGAGAACTAAAATTCCAATAAAGGTATCTTGTTTTATCTAGTTGGCAGCAAGGAGAGCATATTTAACTCAAGAAAAGCTCCAAACAAGAGGTCTTCGAATTTGTTCAAGGTGTCTACTATGTGTTCAGGAGGGTGAAAGCAATGAGCATCGTTTTTTACATTGTAAGATAACAATAAATCTGTGGCACATGTTTTTTGTATGTTGGGCATAACTTTGGCCATGCGTAGTTAACTATGGATCTTTTGAGTCATTGGATGAATGTGGGAAAGAGAATCGAGAGGAAGATTGGTGGAAGATCATCCCAGCATGGGTTTGGTGGACAATATGGAAAGAGAGGAACTCAAGAAATTTTGAAAATACTAGAAATTCCATTCAAAAGATTAGGACAAATTATCTTAGTTTGTTCTGTTTTTGGTGTAAACAGAATTTATGGGGAAGGTAGAAGATTTAGTAGATTTAATTGGTAAAGTGTAAAGATTACAGATCTGTTAGGAGTTTTTTCCCCTTTGTTTTTGCTCTTTTTGGTGATGTAAAGTTCTAAATTCAGCAACAGTTATGGCGTCAGGTTTATACAGATTATACAAATGATTACTTTTCTCAAAAAAAAAAAAGGATTAACAAATAGGTTCAACACTTCAACTTACAAGTTTCTATAATTCCAAAGTTACAAGAAGAAAATTTTGACAGATTAGAAGCATTGATCATAATTTTCCAAATTAAAAAAATTAAGATTCAAGACTATTCACTAGCTAAAGAATTTTACAAACAAATTAAATGAGTTATTTTATTTATGAAGAAATCAAAAATATCTTTGTAAACAAATGAACCTTGGCCTAACTCAATCTCAAAAGCTAATTCATGATATGAGGATCATCCAAGACCATACAAGGAAACGAACATCTCATTTCTTCCATCAATATGGATTATCCAATGCCCTTGGCACGTCAAGGACTTGACATCTAGAGCGTCGATAACATAACATGTGAGACAAACATTGGGTAGACCCAGAATAGGGATGGATTCTAACACCCCCACCACTCCATCCCCGCGGCACGCCTAGAACTGGACATCTGGAGCGTGGACAATATAACACAGGTCAAGAATTGAGCTAGGTCTGGCTCTAATCTCATGTGGAAAAATGAGCCTTTGACTTATCTCAATCCTAAAAACTAGCTCTTGAGATGAGGATTGTTCAAGACCATATAAGAGGAAACAAACATCCCATTTCCTTCACCATCACGGAACACTTAACAATCTTTGTTCTCCAAAAAAAAAAAAAAATCCTCCGTTCTTGACAATCAATCAAGACATAACTTAGAACAACAGTGCAATCCTCCTCCCTCCAACCTCATAACGCGCCCCAATCAATCTTCCTATTCAATGTCACCGAGTCAAAAGTACAGAGAGGAGAAAACAATGCCCAAAAAACCTAGTTCCACTTTTCCGTTGAAAATGCAACAATCAAGTGACATTGGAAGCATAAAGGCGATTAATGAAGATAGGGAGATTCCCATAGATAGGATTACTGATATTATGGTTGCATAGTTGCAGTTCTAAAGTGAGTAATATCTTCTCAATCAGTCAGGGGAATCCCAAACTATAGAAACTATTTCCACAAATGTGCAAGAGACCGGATTTGTCATTCCAATGTATAGAGAAAAACAAAATGAAGAAGAGAATGGAACTAGAAGTTTCTAATCTCTTTGAAGTTCAAGATTTCTATCATTCATTAAAAAGTTTACTTCACAAAAGTAATAAACCAAATTCCTCAAAGTCCTGATATAACACCAAGAAATCTACCATCATTCTAGTGTTTTAAAGTAGAAGTAGCAGAAGGTAACAGTACTTACAGTTCAGTCACCAGTAGTCACCACACGAGCATTTCCCATCCTCAAAGCAATGAAATCGATTGTTATCCCTCACTATAATTACTCTTTTAGTGCACTTTGAAATAATCTTCATTACATTGTGACAATCGCCACATACACGCAAGTTTTTCATAACTCTAATAGGCCTTTCGGGTGGAAAGGTGATAAGCGCAAAAGCAATGGCTAGTCTTTCACTGTGATACCTGATAGTCTCACTCTTTTCCTGGCCAGCAACCTGTTGCAACACATAGTTTGTGTCTGCAACATACCCAGCTTGCTCCATGTAATCCCCTAATTCATCCAACTTTTCATATATCTCCTTAGACTTTGAGTGAGACCTATCTCCAGCAGCAAATGTGTGTACTTTATTTCCCTCCTCAACCCAACTCAAACCAGTTTCCTTTTTCACACCTTTGTCTCTGAGCATTTTCCTAGCTCTGGCAGCCTCTTGATATCTACCTGCAGCAGCATATGCGTTGGACAGTAGCACATGTACGCCTGAGCTAACTGGACCTAACTCAAAGACCCTGTCAGCCACATAAGCTGCCAATTCAGTGTTTCTGTGGATTCTACAGCCAGTCAACAAAGCTCCCCAAACAGATTCTGTTGGTTGCATTGGCATCTTCTCAATAACTTGAACTGCCTCTTGTAATTTTCCAGCTCGGCCGAGACAGTCTACAAGGGAAGCATAATGTTGATCTCCTGGCTCAACTCCATGTTTCTTCATTAAACCAAAGTAAAATTTCCCTTCTGAGACCAGCCCAGCATGACTACAAGCATATAGCATACATAAAAAGGTAATGAAATTTGGCTTCATTCCAACACTCTCCATTTCTTTAAACAAGCCAAATACCTTTTTCATGTGCCCATGCTGAGCACAAGCAATCAACATTGAATTCCATATACCTAAATTCCGAGCTGGAACCTCATCAAAAACATGATAAGCACCTTCAACAAGACCACACTTGGAGTACAGGGATATCAGGGCACTCCCAATAAAACTCGATGAATCATAGCTAGTTTTCAAGCACAGACCGTGTATTTGCTTCCCTAATTCAAGCAACGTGGAATTCCCACACACCCGAATCACACTCGAAAAGGTAAAGTCATTGACATCCAAACCTTCACCTAAAGCAAGCTTGAAAAGCCTCAAAGCTTCCTCATCCTGACCCATTTGAGCATACCCATATATCATACCACTCCAAGAAACCACATTCCTTTCAGGCATTTGATCAAACACTTTCCGAGCAATCTCTATCTCCCCGCATTTGGCATACATATCCACCATAGAACTCCCTACAAATACATCAGACTCGAACCCAATTTTCAAAGCAAAGCAATGAATTGATTGCCCAATACGATAATCACGAAGAATCCCACATGCTTTCGTTGCACAAGGGAAAATATGATCATCTGGCCTTACCCCATTATGCAACATTTCACGAAAAAACAGTAAAGCAAGAATTGGTTGTTCATTCTGGGCAAGTGAAGAGATAACTGAACTCCAAGTAGTGGAAGACTTGAAATGGGTTTCATGGAAAACTTGTGTGGAATCAAGTGGGCGTTGGAGCTTTGAGTAGAAGTTGATTAAGTGGTGTGAAACAAGTGGGATAAGTTGAATGCCTGATTTGATTATCTGAGCGTGTAAAGCGATCCCTTTTGGTAAGGACCTTGATAGGGTTAGGGACAAGAGATTGTTGCATATGACTCGGTATTTGAGCTCAAAACTGAGGATGTTTTGTGGGTTTAGTGAGGGTTTTGGGAAATGGGAATGGGTTGTTTCTTGAACAAGTTGGTAGCTCATCAGAGAGTAGAAGAAGCAAATGGCTCTTATCTTGAAAGAGAAAGAAATGAGAATTTTGAGGAATTGTATATAAAGCTGGCTCGGCTCGTCAATGGTTTCATGCAGACCCGACACGGTTTATTCCTGCTTTCTCCAATTCATTTTGAGAGATTGTTGTATATGACTCGGTATTTGAGCTCAAAACTGAGGATGTTTGTGGGTTTAGTGAGGGTTTTGGGAAATGGGAATGGGTTGTTTCTTGAACAAGTTGGTAGCTCATCAGAGAGTAGAAGAAGCAAATGGCTCTTATCTTGAAAGAGAAAGAAATGAGAATTTTGAGGAATTGTATATAAAGCTGGCTCGGCTCGTCAATGGTTTCATGCAGACCCGACACGGTTTATTCCTGCTTTCTCCAATTCATTTTGATGAAAATTAATCAACCTCAATATTAACTTGAATTTGCAAGAAGGAATCTGTCTGATTCACTGAACATCCAGATAGGATATTTATACAATTTGAAAGGACTATGTTGCTCCCCAATATATGCGGTTAGACATCTAATTTAGATTGCTATTTTTGAATTGTCTTATTTTAAATGGTTTTTTAGTTAAAATTAATAATTGATAATTAAAAAAATTATAAAATTATTTTATATATTTGAGCATAAACAATCAAATTTCAATTATAATTATGTCACATAATTTTTTATTACATTGAAAACAATTACTTATCAGAAACATTAAAAAATTATAGAATTATTTTATATATTTGAGCAAAATCAATCAAATTTCCTCATGTCATGTAGTTTTTTGTTAGATCTAAGACAATTACCTATCAAAAAAAAAAATTATTGCTAAAAAGTCTTTATAACTCATGATAAGAAGATATGTATTTTTATTCTTTTACTAATTTTAGTTTTTGAATACATGTTTTATACGTGTATTTCATATTAATTAATAAATATATTTTTAAATTATATAAATTGTATTAGCATATGTGCAATGAGTATATGAAATTTGAAGGGTAAAATACAAGTTCAAATCATGAATAATGAGCATATTTGACCGATAATACCTTTTAATGCAAAGCATATAAATATATAGGACATTATTTTCAAATAAATGTAAAAAGAATAACAGAGAAGATATGTATATTAATATAACTTGTTGAAAGTTTAATAAAATAATATATTAATTTAATTTTAATTAAATTACATGTTTTTTTTGTTTTTTTAAATATTTAATGAGTTTTTTTTATATTTATGATTTTTTTAATATATTATTATTTGATTTTAGTATTTTATTGTTTTATTAAAATTAAATATCAATACCTCGTTGAAGAGTTCTTGGTTACATTGTTAATAATAATAATAATAACAATAAAAACAATAATAATAACAACAACAACAACAATAAAAACAACAACAACAACAACAACAACAATAATAATAATAATAATAATAATAAAATAATAATAATAATAATAATAATAATAATAATAGTAATAATAACAATAGAATAATACAATAATAATTAATAATAATAATAGTAATAGTAATAACAATAATACTAATAATAATAGTATTAGCAATACTAATAATATTAATAATTATAGTAATAACAATAATACTAATAGTAATAATAATAGCAATAATAACAATAACAATAACAATAATAATAATAATAATAAGAGTAATAACAATAATAATAATAATAATAATAATAACAACAACAACACACAAAAACAATAACAATAATGGGACTCAACAGAATACCGGGACTAAGCCAAGATCTTCCCATTCTTGGGCTACACTATTTCGACCTTAGAAACATCTAATAGTCCTTTTCAACCATGTTCTAATAGTTTAGGTTGATGCTAGTCTAACACGAGGTGTTTAGCCTTTCATTTAGGGTAATAAAATATTAAAAAGTTTTAAAATATTATTAAGAGGGAGAAAAGAAGAATTTTGAAGACTTCTAATAATAACTTTAAAGGTAGAAAGCAACCACAATCTTTATTTAGTAGGTGAAAATATACAAGAAAGGAAATATAAAGGATGGGTGGCTAAGGTCTCGCTCCTAACTACAAGAAGTGACCCTTTATAGAAAGAATCGAAAAATTCTAACTTACGTGACGTAAGTGCTTACATCTTGTTAAATTATTGGACTGACATTGGGTCCCTCTACTTTATAAAAGTTTTCATAATTATTTGAGAAGCATTTAACTTTATAAAAGCTAAATTGTCAGTTTTTCTAGTCCTTTACGCCTCCTTCCTTTTGGATGTGACAAAAAAATTCTTCTACTTGATTTCAAATTGTTGAAGAAACGCTTCTATGTCCATTTTCCGTACTATTAACACTCGAGACTCCTCGCTGTGCGCTGTCTTCTTCTTCATTGAAGTGGCCATGGACATGTTGTCTGAGAAATCTATACCCAAATGTTTTACTAGGTCTTTTTTAACTTCTTCCATGTATGAAGTAGGAAGTTCTAATTTGGAGATTGCTCCTCTTCATCTCGTAATTTTCTCGATATTTGTTTAAAGGAACCAATCTCATCTTTTTTCGGTATAACCTCCGCATGTTGTTTACTAGCCTTCAATGGATATATTAATTGAGTCTATAATCTCTGTCAATGAAGTTTCCTTCCCATAAACGTATCTTTATGGAGTAATTTACTCCAAAATTTTGTATTAATGAAACCCGCTAGTTATTATTATTATGAACTCAAATAAAAGGACAAAAAAATTGGATTTAGAAAGCTTGTTCAAAAGAAAAAAAGATAAAATTTTCTTTTTAGGCAAGGGAATCCTTCCTCACTATTTTGAACTTCTATCGTCCATTTAATTATCCATGGGATAGAGAATTCTATGAAGAAGTACATCAAAGATATTCCCTTAAAATATATATCTTCATGTTGCAATTGTGCTATTTTGAGTGAAACATCCACCCACTCAGAATATAATTTCTTATAGTCTTCAGGGAAGACATTCAGTTGGACCATACAAAGTCCACCATTTACAAAACCAATTTGGTATATGTTGTTTAAAAATATTAGAACATATCTTAATGAACCATGAATATTTTCTATTAGCATTTTCATATAATAAAGCTTTATTAAAACTTTGATGTAATCCCAAGAATTGAATTTAACTCGTAATCTTGTTCGTAGTGTGTATTTCCTCTCTCGCATAGTGCCGATTCCCCATTCTTCCTGGTGAAAATCTTTTTTTATTATAATTTTTGAAAAGTTATAAACCTTTTTGATATTTGCGGGGTAAAAGTGATGGAATTCCGTAATTTATTGATGGGAATATAATCACAATGCACTTATTTGTAAAGGGGAACAACATATGATGTCGTATCAAAATATCTTGTCATTTTTTGTCAATGATCATCTTTCCATTGTAATCTCTTGGCTCCAAAAGAAGTATCATTTCATCTTTCTCATTTTTATCATATACTTCTATATTTTCATTGGCTTCATCATTGATGACTATACAGAGTATGATGGTGGAGTATCACCTTTGAGGTTGTCTGGATTGTATTAAATCCATGAATTCTCTGTACATCGTGTGACTGATAATTCCCCGATATTCTAGTGGAGGTCCCTCGCAATATTGGAGGCTATTAGCCTTTTTGATTTCTATTTGGGCCAAAATATTATTTTCGTCAACTGGGATAAATTTTCCTTCCCTTCCTCTATTAGAGGAAGGAACTCGCATGGCCGCATTATCTCGTATTAAGAAAGCAAAGAATTATTAACTTATACATTCTCTAGTAAGAAAACTGAAGACTATTATCTCAGGTCCTTTTTTATAATGTATTTCAAAATCAAATGGTGCTAATAAGGCTTGCCATCTAGCAAACATTTGTTTAGAAACATTATGTTTAACATCTTTATTAAAGAGAATTTTGCGGTCTCATAACTCGCCTATAATAAATTTTTGATTATATAAATCTCTCCTTATTTAAAACACTTTTGACCATAGCCAAAATCTCTTTGGGCAATCGTGAGCATAATTTTTTTGGCTACTATTTCATTTTCAAAATAAAATTGGATGAAATATTTCATCTTTTTATTAGGGAGACTTGTTTTAAAATTCCCCATAGCCAACATCTAAGCATCTGTTTATTATTTTTTTGCCAATTTGAATTGGCTAAAGTAAGACATGGTAGGTTATTAACCTTGGTTTTAATATGCTTGACTCGCTTCTGTATGATTTTCAGACCAAACTTTAGGATTTTTTTTTAAGACGATAAAAAGGATGACAAAGGTCCCTAGCTAAATCCTTTATAAAAGGGAGAAATATAATTTAAGCTCCTAAAAATCGTTGGAGCTGAGTTTTCTTCTATCACATCATATCAGGGAATTTAGAAGCAAATTCAATACTTTTGAATAGAAATAATCTTTCCTTTTTCAATATTACGACCTAAAATCTTCTATAGTTGTTTGAAAATGTGCATTTTTTTGTTTAGATATGACTAAACAATTTTGAATAATAATTTTCTTGAATAAGTCAAGATGCTTGAAATTCATTTATAAGGTTTTAAAAAATACTAAAATATCATCTATATAAACAATGATAAAATTGCTAAAAGGATTTAAAATATCATTCATAATTTTTTGAAATTCAATTAAGGGGCATTTTTTAACCCAAAAGGCATGATATTCCATTCATATTGTCCCATTGGGACATTAAATGTTGTTTTATATTTATCTTCTTAGAAATTTGAATTTTGCCAATAACTCCGATTTTAGATCAAATTTTGAAAATATAATAGCATCATGGAGTCTATCTAATAAATCTTTCTTATTAGGAATAAAATATCTAATCAATTTTAAAACTTTATTTAAGGGTTTATAATTTATGACCAATCTAGGTACCCCTTCCCCGCTTCCGCTTGTTTATTAACATAGAAAGCAAGATGCAAGACCATGGAGATTTTGAGGCCTTATTAATCCCTTTTGGAGAAGAATTATCATTTTTTTTGCATAAACTAAATATTCGAATTCATTTGGCGAGGTCTTGCCTTAGTAGGAATATTATCCTCATGAAAGTTTTCCTCATAAGGAATACTTACCACATGTTTTTTCCTTTCCCAAAACACATTTGGGTGGTCTCCACATATTTGAAGTGAAACCTGATTTTTAAAAATTTCTATTTTTTCCCTTATCTTGGAGTTTTGAAGAGTATCTTCTATTGTAATACTATAAATTTCATTTTTTAGAAAATCAATTTATTTTGATTTTGAAGAAATCATATTTTAATGATTATTAACATATTTTGAAAAGGTTAAATAAAATCAATTTGATTTTCTTTTTTTCAAAAGTACCGCTATTCGATTCATCCCATTTGCAATTGGTTATATATGCTTAAAAAAAGGCATGCATAAAATTACCTCATTAGAGATATTTTTTACCAACACAAATGATCTGTGAATACAAATACATTTGTACAAATATAGGCCTGGGCAATTTATAATTAATATTCATTTTTTGCCCACTCTTGCATTAAGTGAGACTGTGAGTAGTTTTAAGGAAAATATATTAAAGGTATTAGCTCTCTTGTATACTTAAATCAGCCCCGCTTAATAATTAAAGCAAGAAAACTTTTTTTTGAAAATTATAATCAATAAAATAGTTATTTTTGTAATAGGTTTATGAGCTATAATTAACTCAATTGTTCCCAAAAAATGATTCTTTTTCTCGGCCGGAGAAATATTAGAAATCTCCCGAAAAATCATTTTGAAAAGTATTTAAAGTAATTTGAAAATTTTTCAATTAAACTTATTTCTCGTGTGGTGCTTACGAATAATAGTAATAGTAATACTAATAATAATAGTATAGTAATACAAATAATACTAATAATAGTAATAACAATAATACTAATAGTAATAATACTAGTAACAAATAATAACAATAATAATAAGAGTAATAATAATAATAATAATAATGGTCAACAACAACAACAACAATCAACAACAACAAACAATAACAACAACAACAACAACAATAATAATAATGAGACGGAAATCAAATACACAAACATTTGAAAAGTTGTAATGCGAATAAATACAAACTTAAGGGAGAACTATCCAAAGGTTACTATTCCCATCGAAAGAAAAATTAGTCTAAGAGAGGAAAAAAAGAGAGTAAAGATGGATAATGCTAAAGAAAATAGCAAAGCTAAGGAGGTTGTTGTTGATACTACTTCAAAAGAGACATCATCAAATGATGTTGATATTGCTTCAAAAAGTGATGCTACTACATGTACTAAGGATGAAAGATTAATGTGATTTGAAATTTAGATAATTTCATTGCACATGCATTATATTATTTATATTTGAATAAAGAACAGAAAGTTTATATAAAATGCCGGAAGCTAGCTAAAGGAAAAAAATAGTACATGTGAGATATGAAACGAAATGTTGTAAATTAAGCTCAAGTAATTTGTATTAGGTCAATAGGGAGATGAAAGATTTCTTTCAATTAAATGTACTAAAATTACTAATAAGTAAATTATTTTAGAAGGATAAAATGGTCATTCAATTTTTAAAGGGTATCCTTTCAACTATGGGGCTTCCTACTTTTAGAATATTGTAGATTATAATTATAATTTTATATTAGTTTGATGAATAACTCGGTAATTTAATCTTTTAATTTTATAATTTTCACTTTTAGAATATGATGATAATACGTATGTATAAATATGATAAAATATTAATATTTAATTATGTATTTAATTAAGTTTTAATTTAGTGAAAGGAAAAATAGTAAATAAACTTTTCACTTTTGACTTCCCATTTATATAATAATATAATCAGCTAAGTTTCTTTCGAATAGATCTGAGATATTTATCAATTATGGCTAAAGAAAGATCATTTTATTCATCTATCCTTATTTTTTTTTAATATACTTGATCATCATTTAGTATTAAAATTTTCAAGTTATAGGAAAAGAAAATTAACCATTCAACTTACTTTAAATATTTTAGAATGTATGAAATTAAAAAATTATCATTACTAGAAACAAACCGCTGAAATTAACCATACTCAAAAAATTAACTTTTTTATTTAAAAACACAAACAAAAGTTTATAGCTCAATGATTAAAAGAAGAAAATTTTATGAACTCTCAATGTAGTTATAACAAATCATACATATATATTATTTATAAATAAAATTTTGCCATCTTATTATTTAGTACTCACAGTTGTCACGCCCTACTTTTTCTCACGAAAAGCGGAACCCAACATGTGACAATTTTTAAAGGATTTACTGAAGAGAAGAGTATTCACTCCAATCTTAATTATGGTGCGTTAGGACACCGTATTAACCTAAGGTTCTGTTACCAGCCTAGGTCACCGTAGTCGAGCAAGGACCAAAATTGCCTTGAAAGAAAGGTGTTAGACGCCTTTCGAGCTCCACAAATGTATTTCTAATTCCATTCATTACTATGTGGGAAATGAGCCAAATGATCAAAAATGATCAATCGCTTTACTAAATGCTACTATAATTAAGTAATTGCAACCGACTACTGTAGCGTAAAGGAATAATAATAATAATAATAATAATAATAATAATAATAATAATAATAATAATAATAATAAAATGTATATTAAATTACTTATAGCGATTAAGTGCCCAAGTAAATAAACTTATTGCAAAAGTTGATTCAAACAAAATGATATCATTTATTAATTACACAATAAAAAAATTCAATTAAGTTTGTTTACTAATAAGACATATAAAAGTTATTTTCAACACAAATAAATATTCCAACTTAAATTATATTAATATAAAACTTAAGTGATAAAGCAATTAAGTTTGCAAACTTATCAAAACAGAAAGATAATATTTTAAAATTTATAAACTACATTAGACAATTAAATCAATATTTTATCATAAATTAAATAAAAATATTTTTAATTTATTTCAATCATAATTTAATTTCCAATTTCATATAACTGACTATCTCAAATGTTTTTTTTGTTTTTTTAATTTTTTCTTTTTTTTTTTTTAAACATAGATTATATTAATGCGCTAATTAATACAAAATTGATGTGATAGAGTACTTGATTCACAACCTTTATTAATCAAAGAAACTAAAGTGTTCAAGCAAATAAAAACGTTAAAACAATTGTAACAAATACACTACTTATTACTTTTTTTTTATATTTTTGCAATTTAAATTTAGAAAAAATTTTGACAAATTTTTAAAACACACACCTAAAAAAAAGAGACGGCTTACAAATTAAAGTTGATCGTTAAAAATCTAAAATATATGTAGCATGTTAAACAAAATATGAGAATTTTTGTATAAAAATATTTATTACTTTATCGAACGACAACACAATATTATGAATCATGTCCTCAACTTTAGCAACAAATTAATTTGAGGTTTTATGTTTAAAAAATTATAATAACATATTTCTAAGCCAAGATTTAAATGTAAATATAAGCACATAAGATATTTATATATAAGTACACAAATCTTTTTCAAAACCTTGGGTTGATACATCCGGAAAATGGGTCGACTCAGACTAAATTAAAACTAGACCTCGTAATTTCTTGTTACTTTCTCATTAACTATATGTTAAGGGATATATTCATAATCATAAAAAAAATAATGCCTAATTCAAATAGAGAAAAGCAAATTTTGATGTTTATTATTATTTTTTTAAAATAAATAAATAATGTCAACTCATAAGAGACTTTGGAAGATAAAAATAAAAAAACTAACACGTAATACCCCACCCTTTAACACCAACTTCACTATTATCAACGCATTACAAATATTACAAATAGATAAAAGGAAATAAATAAATGACTCTAAATACATGAGAAAAACACATTATAATGCAAATCAAATGTTCTGCCCCGCAAAATCTGCGACGGATCCCATAACAAGATCTGTAGTTTAAAGATTGAACAAATACCAGAAAACAGGCATATGTGGATACCGATAGCAGCGTGTGTGTGTGTGGGCGTGTGTGTGTGTGTGTATATATATATATAAAGATGACATTGCAATGAAAAATAAAGTTTACAAATTGATAATGCTCATATAGACATAAAAATCTAGTAAATAAAATTATACACATCAATCATGAATCATAAAAGAATCAAACTAATGAAAATCTCAGTCAGATTCACTAACCAGTTGAAAAACTATGGTATTTATATACCGGAAGATCGATTTTACAAAACAAGAGAGAGACTTTTTTAACAAGTATGAGAGAGAAGAAGATAATGTAAAATTAGAGAGAGAACAAACATTTTCTGCTAGGGATTAGTAGCATCCTCCCTGTTATTCAAAAAATAGAGGAGAAGACCCTTTATAGCTTAATAGGTGAGAAATGTTTTTTGGAGGAGAAGAAATATTAAAAATCAATTAAAGAGAATTTTCTCTCTGAATTAACAAAAATAGAGAAGATCTGTTAAGAAAATTATTTCCTTACAGCATGTCTAGATATTCTAACCTTACCAATAGGCATAAATTGAATTGAAAAATAATAATAATAATATAAATAAATACACACCTAATATTAAAGAAAGAATAGGCGTGTGGAATGACTAATTGTAGGAAAATCTTCTCCTTAATTATCCTAATTGAATCAATATACTAAATCAGCCAAAGACAAGGAAATAATTAACCACATTAGCCTTCTTTAAGTAAAATTAACCAAGCATAATATATACCCCAATGAGAGAAAGAGTAGGACCGGTAAATAATTAACTTAGCTTTTTCCTTAATATAGGATACAACCAATCAAACTACATATGAAATACTGCAGCTATCACAAATCGTGTCAATAAGGGACTACGGTTACTGTAGCAACAAATCATAGGGCTATCATGACTCAAATTTTCAAGAGGAAAAGTAAAATAAATCATTCCGGCTATGAGGGGTAACGTGAATCAACACTGGAGCGGATAAGGGTGACAACTAACATGAGAGAAGAATAGTAAACTCAAATTAGGAGCTGTATTATGTCTAATATAACAAACACGTAATTTAGACATATAGGACATGAATGAGCACAATAGAAATATTAATCACAACAGAGTATCAAGTTAAACTAAAACTCACAATAATTAAGGAAAATCAAGATAATGATCAAGTATATAGAAATAAATTCAACTCTCCCTACGAATCTAAAATTCTAATAAAGAGGAAAATTATGAAAAGGCCAACAGATTTAGTGGTTCGTTGCTGGTGGTCTGCGAGAGCTCCTGTCGCAAACTTATATAGGTGATTTGCCGGAGTGCAGTGGCGGAGAAGAGAAACAACGGCGGTGTTGGTTGTGCGTTGCGCCAGTGGTTTACTGGTGGATAGAGGTGAAGAGAGTTGCGGCGTGGTGCTGATGGTTTCGTTTTGGTTGTGGTGGAGGAGATGACAGCGATGCCGTTTCCGGCGAGGGGAAGAAAAGAGAGGTGGCGGCTGCTGCGATGCCGTTTCCGGTGAGGGGAAGAAAATAGAGGGCAGTCTGCGTGATTCGCCGATGGTCGGTTGGTGCAGCACAGGTTTGGTGAGGGAGAAGAGAAGAGGGAGAGAAAGAAGAAGGCTGGTGGTCGTGGCGGCGAAGAGGGAGGTAAAGGGGAGAAGGGTTGGTGGCGCTTTTGGTGAAGGAGGGAAAAATGATGAAATGAATTAGGGACGGGGGCTAGATTGATAAATAAGAAATGTGATAGGGTTTATTTGTGTGGCCATTGGATCATTTGTGATGGACGGATGAGATTAAAAATTGTAGTGGGTTGGGTCGCGGGTTATTGAGCGGGTTGCGAATAGGTAAATTTGGTTTAAATATGGCCAGATTTTTTGAAAATAGGCCAAAATTGATAGAAATTAAGTGCAAAGCAGCTAAATCTTAAATAAATTGGAATGAATTTTAAAAATAGCTTATATAATTAATAAATTACTATACTTGTTAATAATTTAATCCAATAGGTAGTTTCATAGTTTAAATTACGGGACAATCATATAAACATTATTATCAATATAAATAAGTTATAAAATTGAGTAGACTCATGTAAATATTATATAATTAATAAAGACATAGTTTGTAAATAATTCAATGCCTAGGAAATATAATTAATTTATCAAAATTATATAAACTTTATTATCAACATAAATAATTTATACCAAGTAATATTATTACTAAATAATTTATAAAACCAAGTTAAATTATGTAAATATTACCATGTAAATAATTTATAAAAATTAAGTAAAATTATATATTTGAAAACAATAAATATAAATTATATAGACACAATTATTTAACATCATAGAAAAGAAAATTAATAAAATAAAATATTTGATTTTTTTAATTATATATATATATATATATATATATATATATATATATATATATATATATATATATATATATATATATATTGTATATATACATACACATATATATGAAATTAAAATAATGATAATTAATTACTTTTAAAATATGAATGCAAGTCGAAAAATATGTAAAAAGTAAATAAAATATATATATATAAGCAAATAAGACATCGGACGAAAAATCAAAATTAAATATCAACACACACAATAGACATAAAATTATTATCAGTTTCAATTTTTATAAGACCTAAATCAAGCTCATATCGTAAATCTATCCATTTTAGAGCATCATAATTTTATTCATAAGTAAATCAAGTATAAATATTTTATCAAATAAAATTCCGTCTTCTTGAATATCTAGTATACTTATAAAAACTTTAGTTTGTGAAGTTTCTACTTACATAGCCAATTTTAAAAAAAATTACAGAACACATTACAATTGAAAGTGCACTAAAATCATAACTGGAATATCTAAAATTTAAGTATTAGATATTACTTGAATAACAGAAAAGTTGATGCAATTAAAATTTTCAATTATTTTCTACTTCTATCACTCTCGTGAAAGATCATATAGTGGCTAATTTTAAATACATATTATTTAAAATAATCACATGAGATAATGACTCATTTTGATTTTTACTAATGGTTATGACAAAAATAATGTGTTAAATTATTTTCGTATAAATTTAGAAGGTATCTTAGAATGAGAATGAGTCAACATAATTACTGGGGTGATTACTTTCTCCCATTATATTTTTTTGATAAAATATTGATTTGAATAACCTGTTTTTCAAGTTTTGTGATAATAAAATTTATTCTATTACATAAACATGATGATTAATTTATAGTAAATTTAAAAAATTAAATGTTTGTTTTTTTAATTTTAAATTGTTTCTAAAAATATTTTACCCTTATTAATTTACTTTTAACTATGGTTGGGCTTTTTTAATGAATGCTATGTTTTAGATCTTCGGATGAAAATCATTTACACTTTCCAACCTTATTTTAAAAATTAAACTTTGATCAATATACATCACCTTCATCCCTTTTACGTTAAATGATTGTTTAAATGCCTATTTATCATTACATTATCAATCTTTATATTTTTTTTACTTCTTTAAAATCATGATGTTTTCTTTTAAAAATGTATCTATAGAAAAATAACATTATTTTTGAAATACGATTAAAATAAAAAAAAAAAACGACAAACTGAATCAATTTTTTTTAAGAAATGTTTAAAAATAAATAAAAATAAGTGTGAGAAAAGAACCTCTAACCTTGTAAATAATATGACACTCACCAACTCGTTTCAACATAAAAAAATTTACAAGAATTAAAATAATAAATCACTATGAAAATGTAACATCCAAAAGTCCCTAAGATCGCATTCTGAGGGTTCAAGCAGAGAAAACAAGAAAGTAAATTCCACCAAGTCACAAAATGAGTCGCCCAAAGGACTCGTGGTGTGACCTAAAGGTCGTTAAGGACCTGCTAAGTGATGCCTAGTTTAAGGAGATGTCATTTTTCATGTTGTTAATGTACAGATGACGAGTCAGTCGTGACTCCCCACGAGTCGTTGCGTGATGCGTCAAATGTGTAGGGGATGAAGAAAAGGTGACTTTGTAGTGTTGACAATGATTGAAAGGACGAGTCATGCCCCTAATGACTCGTCAGTTATTCGTGGGGTGAGGAAGACTGAAATGAAAATTTCCAAAGGGTGGTTAAGGTGAGGACCACGAGTCGTTAGAGGACCTGACACGACTGCTAGGTCCCCTGCTGGGACCGACAGAGATCTTTTCCGGTATCGAATCTTTATGCATTTTTGTAACTCCTAAGCTCCTAACTCTTTTAATGACGTTATTTTTAGCTCCGAAAGGAGTGTTTTAAGAGGGTTTAACCTATTCTAAGTCATTATACTCATGCATGCAAGTTAATGAGAACCCTCTTCAAGATCATGCTAAAATTCTCTCAATTATTCCCCAATTTTCTTGGCTTTCAAGGATAGTTTGAGAACCGGGGCCTTTATCCAGTATGCAAGCTATGAATGAGAGTTTCCTTCACTCATGCTCAAATTTCTCCTCAAGTTCATAAATTCAAGTTCTAAATCAAGTATATGGATTTATAGGGTTTTAACCTAATTTTATGAAATTTCTATGATATATTTAATTGAGCAATTTTAAAAAATTAAAAAAGGAAATAATGATGTGATTATTTAAAAGTTGAAAATTTTAAAAAATTTAATTATAAATTTTATAATTTTAAGTTATTAAAAATTATGCTCTATTATGCAAGTTCTATGAAAAGTCAAGTTTATGATTCATGATTTCAAATATGATGAGATATCTAACATGAATAAATGTTTATAAATTTTCCATGTATGAATCTATAATTTTGACTTATGAAGTCTATTTCAAGTACGCACATTTATGATTTGGCAAGCCCACTACAATTTAAGTATGTTTTCGCTGATTTAGCCAAGACTAATAAATCAACTTATCATAGCGTTTTGGAGTCAAGACTCCCAATTACAACTTATGATATATTTTGGAGTCAAAACTCCCAATGTTCAGATTTTTGTGACTATGCATGTAATTATGATTTTCAGCTTCATTGAAAAATGATGGAAGCATTATGCATGTTTTTGGGAGTAGTGTCTAGCACCGAGTAGGCTTGGAGTTTCCGCCTTCGGTCTCGTAACTACGCACCAATGTAGGTATATACATATGTTTGGGACCTCTCAAGAGAGTTTTCCTTCCACCATGGGGCCTCGCCTTGATATCGAGAATATGGTATTGTCTTTTTAGGTTCTGATTGCATTTTGACAATCTCCGCCACTTAAGTGTGATAGTCGGGGCATCAATGCAGTTTCCCATCGTGGATGGTGCCGCTATGACGAGTCTTTGTTGTTCCTCATGTTTTAGTTACTCATATTCACGACTATGATATGATGTTTTACACTGATTTGGACTCAACGATCAATTTATGATCTTTTACTTTACGATTTCAAATACTATGAAAAGTCATATAATTTCCTATTTAAACCTTGAGTCACTATGTTCGCTTATGCTAATCGCCTTATGACTTTGTATGTCTCAAATCAGCTTTTCAAGCATGTTTTCCTTACTTTCATGATCTAATGATTTATATTTATATGCACGATTTTAGTTAATATTTACTAAGTATGTTTTACTTACATTACATACTTAGTACATTTAAAGTACTGACCGCATACTCTATGCTATATCATTTTATGATATAGGTTCAACTTGATCCAAGTCAGTCGCCGATAGCTCACTCCCCACGCCCCGCCTTAGCCCGCCTTGGAGTGAGTCCTCACTGTTCGAGGTATACCATTTTAGTTTGGTGTTGTCATTTATTTCGTACTTGTAGATAGCTAGGATCTTGTCCTAGCATCTCATCGCTAGTGTAGGCTTTTCGCATAGACTAGTATGTTCAAATTTTGAGATTTAGCACTCGTGATATTATCGTCGATATATGTTATGTTATTCCGAATTCCGCTTATTCATGTTTAAGTTATCGCTCCCGCTTTAATATATGCTCTTTAGTTGCTATATTCATGCCATAGGTTCACTTGGAGCCATTCTGATTCTAGATCCCGTGTCTTTATCCGTAGAGATCCACTTTGGGCCGTGACAAACTTGGTATCAAAGCAAAGGTTTAGAGGTCCTTGTGAGTGTCTAAAAGCCGTGTTAAGTAGAGTATTTTCCACGGATGTGAAGCGCGCCACACTTATGGGGGAAGAGTGGCTAAAGACGTTTTAGGAAATTTTTCTTCTTCAAGGATCTATGCATTAAGCATGAAGTACCTCTCTTCATTACTTTAACTCGTGTTGTACGCATTTGTAGAAATATGCCTCCATATCGAGTGAATGGTAGAACGAATGGCAATGGAAATGGCCAGGCAATGGAAATGAAGATGGGCATCAAAGAAGCCCCACCAGCATCAATGAATCCTTTGTCCGAGCAGTCACTCATACGGAGTTTAGAGAAGCATTTCATATGTTGGCATAGGCCATGACCGCTTAGGTCAACCAATAGGTACGAACTATGTTTCTAAAAATGGAACGCAACAACGGCTAGAGTTCGAGACTTTCTCTCGGATGAATCTACCCGAGTTTCTTGGGTCAAGGTAGATGAGGACCTGATGAGTTTCTTGAGGAGGTGCGAGAAGATCACCCAGATTATGGGGTGATGGGAGAGAAGAGTGCAAATCTTTAGCCTCGGGTCGCCCAAAGGGGTTTCTTACATATGGTTTTGCCAAAGGGAAGGATAGTAGGGGAGCGGGCGCCCCCAGAGTTGGGATGAGGCTCAGACTCCGCCTCTCTTAGGTAGGTTCTTCCCCAGAGAGTTGAGAGAGGCAAAGATTTGGTAGTTCGTCAACCAAGCAATGCCACAAGACCGCCAATAGTATGCCTTGTAGCTTATCCGGCTGCCATGCCTGAGATGGTTTCCTGGATCAAAGGGATCATATGATCAAGTTTGTGAATGGAGCACGCCTTCATTGGTCAAGGAGTGTAGGACCCATATGCCGAACAATGATCTAGATTTCTAGCAAGCTGGTCATACCAAGCAATAGAGGTAGAACAGATGAAGAAGAAGGAGATAGAGGCCAAGAGGGCTAGGACAGAGTTATGAGAAGTCCTGTAAGAGGTCCAAGTGAGGACATCGCTACCGCCTCCCACACATCAGCCAGTGGTTCCATCCGCATCTATGTGTGATCGTAAGGGTAGAGCCTGTGCTTAGAGGTTAGGGAGCTTGTCGTAGATCCCAACATTCTAGCTTGTGAGAGATGTGGTAAGAGGCACACAGAGAGTGCTTAGTGTTTAGGCGCGTGCTTCGGTGTGGAAAGCTCGACATCTACCTGACCCATTTCCACCGCGACAAAGCCATAGTAGAGGTCGTGGACCCACCGCGCCCATCAACTCTGTAAGCACGCTCGCCAAGCAAAATATACGGGTAGTGCCGTGTAATAGATTTTTGTACTATCATCTCGTTAGGAGTAGGAGGTCTCTCCAGATGTGGTAACCGGTATGTTACGATTCCAGACATGATGTGTGAGCATTGTTAGATCCAGGGATACCTTATCTTTGTGACTCATTAAGTTGCTATTAGTTTCGTGAGTCTCGGTCCCAAAATCCTATCGAACCCTTCGCCCTACTCCACTAGGTGAGTCATGTACTTTGACGGATATACAATTGCCCTGTCATAGTCCTTCAGAAAGTCACCTCAGCTACTTAGTGGAGGTAGATAGAGTGGATTGATTTTGATGTTATCTGCAGGATTAGTTACATGCATGTTATGCCTCGTTGAATTGAGAACCCAAGACAGAGAGTTCCGATTTCCGAGTGAGCTTCAAATTCCTAGAATGGAAAGGTAGTTCATTTGTGCCTGTGAGGGTTTTTGTTTCTATCTCAAGCTTTAAAGATGATTTCTAATGGATGTGTGTATCATCTAGTTCGTGTTAAGATGCTACGTCCAAAAAACCCCGACCTTAAATCAGCTCCTATAGTATATGAGTATCCGAAGGTGTTTCCAGATGATCTACTGTGGTCCCCTCCCGAACGGGAGATTGACTTGTATCCACCTTCTCCTTGGATACGCAACCTATCTATTTCATGTAATGGCTCCAACCGAGATAAAGGAGTCAAAGAGTAGTTGAAAGATCTCCTAGCCAAGGGCTCAATGCTTAGTAAATCCCCATGGTGCTCCAGCTCTCTTTGTTCGGAAGAAGGATGGTTCCCTTAGAATGCATTGATATCGGTAGTTGAACAAGGTCATACCAAGAACAAGTATCCTCTCCCAAATTGATGACTGTTGACCAACTGTGGTACTAAGTGCTTCTCAAAGACAGACCCCTTGCATCCGTCTACCTGATCAAATATTTATATGCCAAATCGATACTCAAATGCATCACTTTTGCGCCTTGTTTATCCAACAATGTGTATATTCTCATGTAAATTGTAGGTGAAGTGTGATTTACATTAACCAACATGATTAGCCTTGTTTTGTAGGTTTTTGATGATTTTTTGAGGAGCTAATCCATGAGTTGGTGAAGTAGAGGCTTGGAGACGGAATAAACACGCAAAACGGCGACAAGAGGAGGCTCCAAACAGCCCACCTGCGCTGCCGGCAACGTGCCACGGTAGTAATGTCAGATGCCCCGCCGCGTTGGCAACGTGCCACTGCAGGGTGGCTCCGCGACCACCATGTGCAACGCGCTGCCCTGGCAACGTGCCACGCCAAGGATGTGGTGGCTGGGCCTGATTTGGGCGATTTCCGTAAGGCCTTCGCTTGGGCCGTGTCACGGAGGCAATGCTCCGCGTTACACCTCGTGACATGTTGCTTGTTATTCCTGGACAATTTTACTATTATAAATAGCATACCATTTATTTGTACATATTCGACTTGGTGGAGCAAGAACGTGGGTTACAAAGTAAGTTTTATACGAAAATTCTTAGGGTTTTCTACTCCTCTCTTTCTTCCTTTCAATTGTTTGCATGATTTTCATTCATTTAACGGTTCAATCCACAAATGAGTGGCTAATTCTCTTTCCCGCCGAGGTTATGAACAACTATTAAAGAAATGTACTTATTGAATTGCTGGTTTATTTTGTCTTTTCTTCCATGGTTGTTCTATTTAATTCTTGTTCTTACTACAATATCCGGGTCAATGCTAATGTAAATCCAAAAAGTCCTAGCTTCACCCGAGAGGGCAAGAACCTGAAAGTTAGAATTAATAGGATATGATCTTTTTCTTGGTTTGGGAAATTGAGAATTGATTTACCTTCAGATAGAAATATACCTGAAAGTCATATTAGTCATGTGTGGAATCTGTTTGTATAAATAGAGTTTGAATTTCTTTATTGTTTAAAATGTAGGTAAAGATCATGATTCTTGTTGGGTTAAATATGAGAGTTTTAATCCATAGGCATAAGTTCCGACTAGCAACCGGAGGAAAAGATAAACCATGTACATCAATAGTTCGTTTCTTTACATGTTCTTCGTAGGCCTCAAGATGCTCACATTCATAGTTCCACTCAACCTGGGATATTATTCAAATAGTATAAAAATATATTTTCCAAAACACACAAACTTTTTCTTACACTGTGTCTTCATTGTTGTAGTTGTAGTAAATTAACACTTTAAAAGGTTTCACCGCATTCCCGCTCCTGGGTTCTAAGATCCTGCCTAAAGAGCCACTATATTACTAGATTGACCCGCACTTGCGGGCTCATCAAGTTTTTGATGCCGTTGCCGGGGACAGGCAATTAGTGAATTCTTCCTAAGTAAGTTAGTTAACGACCCTATACAAGCGTTGACAACGTTTTTCAATTTTATTTATTTTATTTTTTAAAAAATTAGAATATTTTTTGATTGTTTTAACAATTTCTTCCTGACATGACATCTTGGAATATAAATGGGGTTAAATGGTGGATACTATTACTTTGATAAGTCTTGTCTGACCACAGACCCCACTTTGTGGAAACACTGTAACACGTGTAATATATGTGGTGGTCAAGAAGACCATTGGGATGGTCAGTTCAATGCATACTCCCATCCCCCAAGCCCTACTATGATCCTTCGCTGTTTTTGCTGAATATAGGCATGATGAAAGTGAGGACTTGGGACGCCAAGCTCGAATAGAAGACATGCTAAAACAGATGCTTGAGCAAACAAAAGCAACGAAGGAGGTGATGGAAGTAATGAGAATTCAAATACAGAGAATGGAGAAGCTCTAGAAAGGATGAGCGCTAAATTCACGAGATGATGGCTAAGGCTGAAGCTTGTGAGCAATTGCAAGTGCCAGTCTTAGACGATATTCAAGAGGAATTACAAGAGGGAAGAAAGGGTGAATTGCTGATGAAGCCCGACATTTGGAACCCCGAGGTCCCTGATGAGCTCATACTTATAGAAAATTCACTAGGAAGAAGAATAGAGTATACCCCATTGGACACTACCGTAGAGATAAAATGTTGATGGAGAGAAGAGGGTATACAAGTAAGGAGGTCAATTGTGACAGGCTGTAAGAATCAAGGTGCATTGACCTTACTCAAGCACTTTTCTACCTTAAGTTTGGTTGACTACATAGAAATAGAGTCTTCCGAGCTTAAGGAGAAATGTCAAGAGGAGGACCAAGTCCCATATATTCTGAAATTTGCTGAGCCCAATAGACAAAATGACTTCTACGCTTAAGGGCCAATAAGTGCAAAAGGCAAATATCTACTACTTGGTCCTTACAATTTTTCACCACCACCCATAGAACATAAGAGGAAATTAGAGAAGAAAATTAGGGTGAGATCTACATCCCTGGGCTAAGTGGGAGGTGGGGCAGGAACTGGATACCGCCGTGCCACGACGTAAAATTAGGCGTCGCTTGGGAGGTAAACCCAAGGGTACCACTTATCCATTTTAATTTCTTGCATTTTTATTGATTTATTTTTTTTAATTTTTTGTTGTTTTTGTGGAAAGTTAAGCACAGATGGAGGGGAAGTCTGAAAATTCCTTGGAGGAGGAAGCTAACAAGCGTGGAAGAGAAAAAGTGTGGGGTTGAACACCACTTGTGCAAATTTGAACTAAAGCACGTCGTTGGCTAGGGCCTAAAGGCCTCAGGGAGTATTTCTCACCCTTTTTAAATACATAATTTGATGCTATGAGGGCATAGCATGATTTAAGTGTGGGTGAGGGAAATTTCAAGGAAATTTCAAAAAAAAAAAAAAATTTCGTGCTTAACAAATTTTTGGTGAAATATAATGCTTGTGTGAAAAAAAAGAAAAAACATGTGAGAAATGTGAAAACTTTTTTTTTAGTCAAGCATGAATTCATCACCCGTTGATTTTTCTTGTCGGTTCTTTTCCGACGGGGGGGGTCTTGAACCGAAGAATAAAATTTTATTTTTTATTTTTCATTTTCTCGTATAAAATGTTTTAGTCATAGTTAGGACCGCTCTGACGATGGACAGATGACGACCGTCTTGAGGAAAATTAGACAATAGGTTTTGGTTTTTGAACCGTAGCTAATGGATGCTTGATATTCTTATTATGTGCTATATATGATTGTAAGATGCAAGTATGTAGTAAGTTGAAGAATGCCAGTTTATAACTTTGTTTGAGACACTAGGCTCTTGAATATGACTCAAGATTATTGAAGCTTAATGTTTGAATTCTTCAAATTGAATTGAAAAGAGTCCGCCGATGTCTTGAATTGAGCATGCAATGAGTGTAAGTTTTTGAGTATTCTCGTGCTATTATGGAATGTCTAGAACTTGCCCGTGTGTGTATGAAGCGAATGAAGGATGTGAATTGTAGGAGAAGATTTAGGCAATTCTTTGAATGAACCTAATCTTTATCCCTCGCTTTACCTACCTTGAAATATTAATCCTAGTCAGCCCCATTGAGCCTTAGCCTGTCTTTGCAGCTGCAACATAAGCTTAATCCTTTTATTTCATTAGCCTTGAATTTGATCCAAAGCTCCTAAGCGCTAAAGAAGAAAAAATCAAAGAGGAAAGGAGTGAGAAGAATGAAAAGAAAGGAAAAGTGGAACGAAAAGTCGAGAAAGGTCAAGGTGCACTTGTGTGGGCTGAAAGACCATTAGTAAGGAGTAAGAAAATAAATTCATTACAAATAATTTATACAACTCCTTACTAATAAGCCAAAAGTGCCTGAAGAAATGGGGGAACAAAAGAGAAAAAGAAAACTACCAAGGTTAAAAAGGTGAAGTAAGGGAAGGAAAGTTCACAAGGAGGGAGTGATGTATTGAAAGCTCTTAGGAAGATAGTCACTATTACCGATCACAATAGTACCTACCTACACCCGAGTACATTACAACTCAAAAGTCCTACTTGATCTTACATTCGTACATCCTCAAATTAGTGGAGTAAAACACTAAGGGCAAGCTTATGGATCATTACATGGTGCATGTGAATTCTTTGTGAGAGTGAGTGAAATTCTATTTATGTACCCACACATGTTGTGATATAAAAAGTATTTTGCGTGTGAAATTGGTAATTTCTTCCGTGAGGGCACATGTTTAATGAAGATATAGTTCATGTGGGATCTCTTAATCAGCCTGATTTGCATGAGTTTGCAATGATTGAGAGTCGATTCTGAGGTTAAGAAGTCTTAACATAGTTGTATTTCATTTCCATTGATCAAAACGTGCATGCTTTATTTTTAGCTTGTATCTTAAATAATCATAGCCGTAATTTGAATTATCTTGCTAGATTAGTTATGTGGTGAATACTTCATTTACATGAGAGGTAAAAAAGGTTGTTCGGGAGGGACGAACAAGAGTTTAAGGGTGGTAGGTGATCGGGAATATTTATGCCAAATCGATAATTGTGCATCACTTTCGCCTTGTTTATCCAACAAATGTGTGTATATTCTCATGTAAATTGTAGGCTCAACCAACATGATTAGCCTTGTTTTGTGGGTTTTTGATGATTTTTGAGGAGCTAATCCATGAGTTGCTGGTAGAGGCTTGAGACGGAATAAACACGCAAACGGCGACAAGAGGAGGCCCAAACAGCCCACTCCGTCGGGCAACGTGCCACGCAGTGCTGCCCAAGATGTGCTCGTCGTGTTGGCACGTGCCACCTAAGCAGTGGTGGCTCCGCGACCACCATGTGCAACGTCACGCCCGGGCAAAGCCGTGCCACGCCGCCAACGCGGCAGGCCTGTGCCGATTTTCGGGGCAATTTCTAAGGCTCGTCGCCGGGCCGTGTCACAGGCAATGCCCGCTGCCACCCGTGACACGTTGCTTGTTATTCCGAACAAATTCCTACTATTATAAAAGCACAATTTAGGTTTATTTTACATATTCTCGACTTGGTGAGCAAGAACGGGTTACAGGCAGTTTTGAGGATGAAAATTCTTAGGGTTTTTCATCCCTCTTCTTCTTTTCAATTGTTTGCATTTCCATTCATATTTAACGACATGTTCAACTTACAAAATGAGTGGCTAATTCTCTTCTTGCCGAGGTTATGACCTTTGTGTTGAAATGTAATTATTGAATTGCTGGTTTATTTAATCTTTTCTTCCATAGTTGTTCTATTTAATTTTTGTTCTTACTACGTTAATATCCACAATGTTAATGTAAACTAAAAAGTCCAGCTTCACCCGAGAGGGCAAGAAACTAGAAAGTTGTGAATTAATAGGATATGATCTTTTCTTGGTTTGGAAAAATTGGGAATTGATTTACCTTTCAGATAGAAATATACCAAAGTCGTATTAGTCATGTGTGTGGAATCAGTTTTGTATAGCTAGAGCTTGAATTTCTTCTTATCACGAAAATGTAGGTGGAAGGATTATGATTTTAAGTTGGGTTAAATATTTAGAGTTTTAAATCCATAGGCATAAGTTCCGACTAGCAACCGGAGGAAAAGATAAACCATGTACATCACGTCTGCTTTTTACATGTTCTTTGTAGCCTCGCATGCTCACATTCATAGTTCGCACTAACCGTATAGATATCTTAGTTTAGTATAAAAATATATTTTCCAAAACACACAAACTTTTCTTTACATTGTTGTCTTCATTGTTGCAGCTTGTAGTAAATTAACACTTTGGGGTAAAGGTTTCATCCCGTATTCTGCCTCGTGGGTTTGACATTCCGATTCTTAAAAAGAGCCACTATATTACTTGTACGACGCGTACACTTGCGGGCTCATCAATCACCCGTAGTTAGAGAGTGAATAACATCTCCAAAGACAACCCGTCAGATTCAAGATGGTCACTATGAGTTCATAGTTATGTCTTTGGACTAACGAATTCTCCCGCAACTTTTATTAACTTGATGAATAAGGCGCTCGAGGCGCATTTGAATATGTACGTGATAGTCTTCATAGATGATATTCTCATATACTCTCCGAGTAAGGAGTTACATGTCGTTCATTTGAGAATCGTGTTGTAGACTCTCAAGCATCGCGCTGTTTGCTAAATTTTTAGCAAGTGTGAGTGTTGGTTGAACTCGTAGCATTTTTGAGTCATGTGGTCTCTAGCGAGGGTGTGCTGTGGACTCTCAAGAGATAGAGGCAAAGAAGAATTGTCCTAGACCAGCTTAGTCCTCTGACATTAGGAGCTTTTTGGGTTTGGTTGGCTAACACAGAGATTTGTTGAGGGGTTTTCATCCATTACAACACGTTGACTAAGCTGTCCCATGAAGTTCAAATTTCAAGGTCGGATGCTTGTGAGAGATGTTTTTAGGAGTTAAAGATCCCGACTCACTTCAACCCTGCCAGTTGACCCTACAAGCAGGCAATATATTTCGTGTTGTACTGTGATGCCTCTATGATTGGTTTTGGTTGTGTGTTGATGCAACATGGTAGGGTTGTGTATGCTCTAGACAACTTAAGTCTCATGAGAAGAATTATCTGATCGACATTCAGAGTTGTATTTGCATTGAAGATTTGGAGACACTAATTGTACTAGGTGCATGTGGATGTATTCGTGATCTTGTACGTATGCCTCTAGATAGCTTAAGACCATGAGAAGAATTATCCGAATGCATTATCTAGAGTTGGCAGCCGTGTTATTTGCATTGAAATGGAGGCACTACTTGTACGGTGCATGTGGATGTATTCATGGACCACAAGAGCCTTCAAAACATGTGTTCACTTAGAAGGACATGAATTTGTGAAAAGCGAGGTGATGTCCTTTATCATTGTGCAAGGCCAATGTAGTGGAAGGTGCTCTTAGTAGGCTGTCCATGGAGAGTGTGTCTCATGTTGAGGATGGGAGAAAGGAGTTAGCAAAGGATGTCCACAGTTTGCTTGTTTAGGGGTTCACCTCGTTGACTCGTAAAATGGTGGTGTCATTGTCTGTAATAGTTCGAATCTTTATTGGTGACCGAAAATGTCTAGGTAATATGAGGATCCTATCTTGAGGTAAAGCTAAAGGAAACTGTCCGAAAATAGAAGGTGGAGGTCTTCGAAGGGAGAGATGGTGTACTCGATATTAGGGTCGATTGTGCGCTATCCGTTGATGACTCGAGAGAACTTGACATTGAACGACGCTCATGGCCTTCGGTATTTTATCCACCCGTATGCACCAAGATATATCGTGATCTACGAAAATCTATTGGTAGAATGACATGAAAAAGGACATATCAAAAAATTTCAGGGCTAAGTGTCCAAATTGCTAAGGTGTAAAGGTCGAGCATCGCCCACCTCGGTATGCTTCAGACATTAGTATTCCTACTTGGAAGTGATATTAATATGGACTTCATTACAGGTTTTCCTATACACGCTGACAATAATGACTCCATATGAGTAGTTGTAGATAGGTTGACCAAAGCAACACATTTCTGCTGTTCAAAACTACCGATTCACCGAGGATTATGCTAGATTGTACATTCAGAGTTAGTTCAATGAATGGAGTTCCTTTGTCCATCTTTCATATAGTGGTACTGGGTAATTCCTCAGTTTTTGAAGATCGCTCAGGAAGGTTCTTGGTAGTCAGTCAAGCTTAGCACAACTTTTCACCTACGCTTAGATGGTCAGCCGAGTGACCATTTAGACTCTTAAGAACATGTTGAGAACATGTGTGATTGATTTCAAGGGTAGTTGGCATGCTCACACTATCATATTATACTAACATTTACCACTCCATCCAAATGTTCCATTTGAGGCTCTTTATGAGCAAAGGTGTAGATCACTCCATCTAGACAATTTGAAGTAGGTGAGACTATGTTGATAGGGCTAGATTCACCATAAGAGGCCATGGATAAAATTTAGCTTATTAGAGAAAGGTCAAAACACCACAAAGTCATCCAAAATATTATACGATGTTAGACGCGAGAGACCTCTTTGAATTTGAGGTTGATGATTGGGTATTTTCCAAGTTGTCTCCTATGAAGGGAGAAATGAGGTCCTGGGAAGAAAGGAAAGCTTGAACCCTAATATGTTGGTCCTTATAGGATTTTGAGGCGAGTTGTCAAGGTGGCATATGTGTTGGAGCTACCACAGAGTTAGCCTCAGACACCCAGCTTTTTCATGTATCTCTATTGAAGAAGTGCATTGGTGACCCAACCTTAATTGTTTCGGTGGAGAGCATAAGTATGAAGGATAGACTTACTCATGAGGAGGTTCCGGCTGAGATTCTTGATCGTCAAAGTTCCGAAGTTAAGAAACAAGGAAGTAGCTCTAGTGAAGGTTTTGTGGAGGAATCACTTGTTGAGGAGCTATGTGAAGCCGAAGCAAATATGATAGCGATACCCGCATCTTTTCCTTTTGACTTCCGCTTCAACATGAGGTATCGCTTCTAGAGATCTATTCATTTTCATGTCAAGTTCATGTGTCTAAGTTCCTTTCATGTCATAGCATATGTGTATGTTTCCATCAATTCAAGTCACTATGTATTTCTACCCGTAGCCGCCACTCCATTAGTTTTCGCCATTGTTCGCTTTTTTGAATTGCGCTTCTTTCCCCAAATTTCAAGATAAGCGACCCACATTCGAGACGAATGTTCCTCAGAGATAATGTAACACCCGAAAAAGTCCTTAAGATCGACCCGAGGGTTGGAGTATAGAAAATAAGAAAAATCTACATCGTCATAAAACGCGTCATTCAGTGACTCGACGTGACTTAACCCGTCGATAAGTGACCCGTTAAGTGGTTCCCGCTTAAGGAGATGCCATTTTTTAAACAAAGGGTAAATGCACAAGATGACGACCATCGGACTCCCCACGAGTCATTACGTGACCCGTCAAGTGTGTAGGGGTGAAGAAAAGCCGACTTTTGTGGTGTTGGCAATGCATTGAGGGGAGGAGCTCGGCCCTAATGACTCATCAAGTTGTCCGTTGGGTGAGGAAGATAATAAAATGGAAATTTTCGCGTGGTATTAAAGGTGGCTGAGGACCACGAGTAGTCGTATGACCTAATGACTCATTAGGTCCCTGTTGGGACCGGCAGAGATTTTTCCTCCGACGAATCTTAAGGACATTTCAGAATTGTCTAGGCTCCTAACTCTTTAATGACGTCATTTTTAGACCCGAAAGGAGTGTTTTAAGAGGGTTTAACCTATTTTAAATTATTAGGCTCCCTATTATAATTTATTGGGAACCCTCTTCAAGATCATGCTAAAATTCCTCTCAATTCTTCTCAATTTCTCTCGGGCTTTTATGATAGTTTGAGAACTTCGCCACCTGTGCATGTAAGGCTATGATTGAGAGTTTTCTTTTAATTCTCATGTTCAAATTTCTCCTCAAGTTCATGAATTCAAGTATATGGATTTATAGGATTTTAACCAAATTTTATGAAATTCTCAATGATATTTATATGGGTCTAATCCCCTCATGTTTTAAAGTATATTTTAAGTCTAATGGACATATTTTATATACAATTTGATTATAAATTCATGATTTCAAGTTATTAGAAATTATGCCCTATTATGCAAGTTTTATGAAAAGTTAAGCTTATGATTCATGATTTCAAGTATGATGAGATATCTAGCATGAAAGAATGTTTATAAACTTTTCATGTATGATATTATGATTTGACGGATGAAGTCTATTTAAAGTATGCATGATTTTATGATTTGGGCAAGCTTACACAAGTTAAGTATGTTTTCATGATTTAGCCAAGTCTTATAAGATCAAATATATGTTTTGGAGTCAAGACTTAACGCACCTTTTAGACTCCCTATGTTCATTTAGACTATGTATGTAATTATGATTTCAACTTCATCGAAAAATATGGGAGCACTATGTATATGTTTGGGAGTAGTGTCTAGCACCGAGTAGACTTGGGGACCCAAGGTTCTTCGATCTTAGAACTATGCACTAATATAGGTATCATGGGATCTCTTAAGAGAGTTTTCCTCGCCCCTATGGGTCTCAAATAATATCGATATCATAGTATCTTCCTTAGCCTCGACAAGATTTTGGATGACTCTGTCCATTTGAGTGTGATAATTGGGGAATCAGGTAAGCTCTATCGTGATGGTGTCGACTTTGACGAGTCTCCCCTCATGATTTCGCTTACTCCATTCATGACTTATGATATGATGTTTTACAGCGGATTTGACCCACTAATCATTTTCGAGCTTGTATTGATGATTTCAGCTATGAAAAGTCATATGATTTCTATTTTTAAACCTTGGTCACTATGTTCGGCTATGATGATCACCATGACTTGTATGTCTCGTATCTTCACAAAGATGCGCCCTTACTCATGATCTAATAATTCATATTTATATGCATGATTTCAGCTAATATTTTACAAAGCATGTTTTACTTACATTACATACTCAAGCATATTCAGCACGATCAGATCATGCTATATCATTTCATGATATAGGTTCAGTGATCCAGCTTTAGTCTCGCCAATAGCTCACTTCTATTAGCTCGCCCGCTCCCGCATTGGGCGAGTCCTCATTATTCGAGGGCTTTATCATTTCAGTTCGGTGTTGTCATTTTATTTCAAACTTGAGATAGCTGGGGGCTTATCCAAAGATATTACCGCTAGTAGAGACTTTTAGACATAAACTAGTATGTCAGCTTGAGATTTAGCACCGTGATGTTATCGCTCGATATGTTATGTTATTCAGCTCTTCCAAGCTATTCATGCTTCTGTTGTTAGTTTCACTTTTAATATATGCTCTTTAGTTGCTATATTCATGTCATGGGTCGACTTGGAGCCATTCATGATTCTAGGTCTCTGTTTCTGTCCTGAGTTTCAGCCTGAGTCGACAAAATTGAAATAGGAGATGCAACTCTGTCTTATAAGAAGTTAGGAAGAATTATGTTCATTATACATATTCGTCCATTATAAATATCTTTACATTCACATACAATTTTTCTTCAAGAGCGGAATTTAGAATGTCATACAAGTCATCTTCGTAAATAGTTTTAAATAGTGATTGTCTATAGATAAAATTAGATATGAAATAAATATTCAAGTACAAAATAAAAGTGACAAAACTGCCTTGTTTTAAGTAAATTGAAGAAAAAAATTTAGATGCAAATAATATCTTATTTAGTATTTATTTCATTTTTTTTTGAAATTGTAAGCTATTATTTTAGGTAGAAAAGGGATCCAAAAAATATGTTTATCATTATAGGTAGACAAAGGAGTCAAAATATATTTAATAATAGTAATAAAATATTAAAAATTTAATATTGAAGATAATAATATTATTAAGTTTTTTTAAAAAGAAAATCTTTTAAAAACTTTCGCTTGTAAGTAAATTCTCAAGATGATAGATCTATAAAGTTGTATTTTTATTCAACTTAAATGAATTTTATTATCAAATTAATTTCAAATTTAAAAATTTTTTAATTTTAATTAAATTACATGTTTTTTTTGTTTTTTTAATTAAATAATTTTAATTATATTGAATTTACTCATCCCCTCTTTAATTCATCGGTGAACTTCTCTGGGTGAGTTTTATTTTATCGTTGCTCCAAAGAAACAAAGAAATAAAGCCAAAGTATTACTCCGTTATTTTCATTTGTAATTTATATTGAAAGACGCGTATGATTATATTTCTTCTTCAAGAGTAAATTTTAGAGTGTCATGGGTTGTCATCTACACAAATAGTTTTAAATATATATATAGAGAGATAGAAAATTATCTATAAAAAATAAATATTATTTTGAGGAAAAAAGCAAGAAAACATGCAATAGTTACGATTGCAGCAACTTTTAAAAAAGTAATAAAAATAAAAATAAAAAATTATTATGAAATAATAAAGAAAGAACAAGAATATATAGAGAAAGAGAGAAGGAGAGAAGTTCTTATTTCTTTTGATGGGATCAAATACAATGAAGGAGAACCCCTCTATTTATAGGGATAATTTCTCCTAACTTTTCTCCAAAACATAGACTTTCACTATAATATAAACACATGTATCCACTACAATACAAATACCTTTATAGACATTCACTATAGTACAAATATGTTTATAACACTCCTCCTTGAATGTCTATTTGATAGATAATGTGCCTCGTTAAAACCTTACTAGAAAAAACCCAAGTGGGAAAAACTCAGTGGGAAAATGAGTACACATATCTAATAATACGTGCATTATGGCCGCCTTCATTAAAACCTTATAAGGAAAACCCAAGTGGGACAAAACCTCGTAAGGAAAAAAAAAAATACAACGCGCATTAACTCCCTAATGACAACATCCTTGAATCTTTGCATCCCGATCTTTGCACCATCTTCTTGAAAGTTGCAGTTGGTAGAGATTTGGTGAATAAATCAACCACATTGTCACTTGAACGAACTGCTAAAAATACTGGATATCACCATTCTTTGGAACCTGCTCTGTAGAAAACTTTGGCGAGATGTGCTTTTGTTCTATCTCCTTTATGAATCCTCCCTTAGTTGTGTCATGCATGCCGCATTATCTTCATACAAAAATTGTGGGTACTTTGTCACATTTCAAACCACATTTTCTAATGAGATGTATCATGGACCTTAACCACACGCATTCTCGGCTTGCTTCAGAATAGCTATTATCTCAAAGATGATTTGATGAAGTAGCTACAAGAGACTCATGTAGATCCCCCAAGATATTGCGGCCTCCACATATGAACACGAGCCAGCTTGAGATCGAGCTTGTGTGGTCGATAAATACCCAAAGATCGGCATAGCCAACAAGACGGACTGTAATTATTAGAATAAAATAAGCCCATATCTTTAGTCCCTTTAGATCGCATTATGTGTTTTATCCCATTACAATGCCTTCCTAGTAGGAGTAATCATACTCCTTGCTAACAAATTAACCGGAAAAGGCTATATCAGCTCAGAGTGTTAGCAAGATGCCATTAGTGCACCAATTACACTAAGATATGGTACTTCAGGACTAAGAATTTCTTCATTCCTTCTTGAGGTCGGAATGGATCCTTATTCACATCAAGTGATCGAACACCTTAGGAGTACTTAATGGATGCAAAACATCCATATAAAATCTTTCAACACCTTTTCTATAGTATCGGGATGAATAAAGACACCATTTTTCAAATGTTCACCCCGACCAAGACATAATTTTGTCTCTTTCCAAGGTCTTTCATCTCAAATTCCTTCTTTTAAATAATCAATTCTTTTCAAGCTCTATCGGAGTTCCAATAAGATTTATGTCATCTACATAAACAAAGAAGTATGACAAACTCCGATGTTGTTTTGTTTATAAAAACACATGGGCAAATTTCATCATTTATATAACCTTCCCCAGATAAATATTCACTAAGACTGTTATACTGACATGCGCTCCGCATTGCTTCAAACCATACAATGATCTTTGCAATCTAATTAAATACATTTCCCGAGACTTTGAATGATATTTCAGAATTTTAAAATCCTTCTCAGTGATTTTCGCTGTATATCTCATTATCAAGTGATCCATGATGTTTTAACTACATCCATCAAATGCATTTCAAGCCTCTCATGGACAGTGAAACTAATAAGATAACGCAATGTTATTGCATTCATAATCGGTGAGTATGTCTCATAGTCGACACTGTGCCTTTGTGAAAATCCTTGTGCAACAAGGCGTGCTTTGTACCTTGTACTTCATTTTCCTCATTTCTTTTTCGCACAAAACCCATTTTTTTCCAACAGGCTTAATACCATTAGGTGTTTGAGCTATGGGTCCAAAACTTCACGCTGACAAGTGAATTTACCTCTGATTGAATTGCTTCTCGCCATTTGGCCAATCATTTCTTTGTCGACATTCCAGGATGCATTGAGGTTCAAGAGCCTCACTATCTTGCATGATTTTTGTTGCAACATTATATGCAAAGACATAATCCACCACTATTTTTTGATCGACACTCCAAAGATCACTTGGAATTTATGGATAGTTCCTCATTTTCGAGTCTTAGGCTCATTGATTTCTTCATGAATATCAAAATTGCTCAAGTCTTGAACTTCCATATGTGGTTCTATCGTAGTGTCATCTTGACCATTTATTTTTCTATTTCTAGGATTTCGATCCTGAGAACTCCAATGGCTCACCACGCTTAGGCGTGCTTTGGACTCATTGGCTATGACACTAGTAGATGGTCCTTCAGTGACATCAATTCGAATTGAAACATTCTCCAGAATATATGACTTAGTAATCTTTTAAAATCAGAAATGCGTCTCTGCATTTGATTTGCAATTTCTGCGTATGAATAATCTTTTGTACTTCTTGCTCACAAATAAAAGCACGTGGGATCAAGATGATGTTGATGGATTTTTCCACAAAATTTCTTGATTTCACAATTTTCCCCTAATTTTGAAAAAATTGTCTCATCAAACCGACAATCGCAAATCGAGCAAAGAACATATCTCCAAGCTAATGTTCAAGGTAGCGAATAATGGAGGGTGATTCAAACCCAACATAAATTTCTAACCTTCTTTGGGGACCCATTTTTGTGCGATGTGGTGGTGCTACGTGCACATATACAAAGACATCCAAAATTCTCAAATGAGAAATATTAGGTTCTTGACCCAAAACCAATTGTAATCTGAGAAAATTATAATTATTTGTCGGTTCCGAGACGAAACAAGTGTTGCAGCATGCAGAATCGCATGACCCCAAAATGTATGGCAAATTAGTTTCTCATGAGCAATGACCTTGCTATCAATTGCGTACATTTAATTAGTAACTCGGCAAGACCATTTTGAGTGGGAAATATTGAGCTGTGGATGTCTAACTTTTTATCCCAATTGATAAGTAATAATCATTAAATGCTTGGGATGAAAATTCTGCAAAGATTATCAAGGCGAATGGACTTAATTTGATTATCAGAAATTGTGCCCGTAATCGTATTATTTGTGCCAATAATTTTGCAAACGCTGTTGCGAGATGGATAATAGGCACACATGAGACCATCTAGAGGAAGCATCTATTAGGACCATGAAGTATTTAAACGACCCACTAGGTGGTGGATAGGTCCACAGATATCCCCATGTATGCTGCCCAAGAATGCAAATGGACTAATCTCAACCTTTGCTGGTGATGGTCTCACAATTAACTTGCCTTGATAACAAGCACTACAAAAAAATTCACCATTTGAAAGAATCTTCAAGTTCTTTAATGGATGCCCATTTGAATTTTCTATAATTATCATTATAGATCCAGGATGCCCCAGACGATCATGCCAAAGTATAAAAGTATTGGAAATTAGTAAACTTCGGGGTTTACTATAGAACGTGCCTCAATTGCACTAATCTTGTCCAATACAAGCCGTAAGATAAAGCAAAACTTTGTTGGCTTGATGCATTCAAGTGTTGCTATGTTAAATAAACATATCTCATACCAAATTTTATTTGGGAGTTTTAATCTCATAACCAATGATTTAGCTTTAATTGGAGGCATACAATTTTGCTAAACTAACATATATATGAATCAACACTATCAACATGATTTTATAATTTGAAATATGCTCTTTAATTTAATAATTCGAGCAACAACCTGCATAAAATCAATTGCAAGTTGATATCAAACACATGTGACCATTCCATAGATGCATCTATTAGCAAACAAGCCACATAGTAGGTGAATGGGCCCATATCTACCTTTTATAAGTTCCAAAATTTCACTAATAAATTCCAATCTTAGATGATCAAAATCATTCTATCACGAGAACAAGCAATACAAGAGAATTCTTGAAGAATCTTTTATTTCTTCAACATATAGCCTCGTGAATTCTCAATTATTTTTGCATCACATTTGAATCCTGGATGGCCAACCTAAGATGCTAACTTATTTCAAGAACTTCTAGTTTACTTTTGTATGTGATTTCATCATCATACCCATATTTATGTAATACAAATAAAAAGAACGCGGCAATCTTTTACATAACTATTTATAACCCGCTTCAATTGTAGTAGCATGATCTTCCCATAATTTATAGTCTCAATTTTTTTTCAATGTCCTTGAAACTTATGTTTCTTTGAGACTTACTACAACAATTCCCATTCCTTCAGGTAGTAATACATTAGCTCTTCCGGAGCTCCCCAATTAATTTTGTATACTACCACATATTCAATCATATCAACATCATTTATAGTTTCTCCACATAGTTTCAACTTAGAAACAATTTTGAATGTTGATGAGTTATACTCATAACAAGACTTATAGTCTTGATGGATCCAATCATCTGCTTCCTTTTGGATGGATGACCATCTTCAGTGGTCATATCTTTCTTTTAGGCCATTCCACAAAACAAGTGGATCCTTAACGTGAGATATTCACTTAAGAATTTCACAAGATGATGACGTAAGAATATCATAGCCTTAGCACGATATTGGTTTGATGCTTTGTTGTCACTTTTAATGGTGTCTCCAAGACCCATTGCATCCATATGGATTTTTGATGCTTTGTTTTCACTTTTAATGATGTCTCCAAGACCCATTGCATCCATATGGATTTTTGATGCTTTGCTTTCACTTTTAATGGTGTCTCCAAGACTCATTGCATCCATATGGATTTTTGATGCTTTGTTTTCACTTTTAATGGTGTCTCCAAAGACCCATTGCATCTTATATGGATTTCGCATCCAACACCTATGAAAGGTAGTTCTTGTCGCCAATTTTGAAGGGCAACGAAATCAAATTTCGAAGATGAGTCATATTAAAAAGAAAGAAAAAAATAATACCTTGGCCTTCAAATTTTGAGACAAAAGAGAGTCGTAGGAACAACAATATCACCAAAGGAAGGACCTGTAGAGTTAAGTAATACATCTTTCGAAAAAAAGAAATTTTAATTTTTCTTACCTCAGACTTCAAAGTGAGTGCTCAAGGTGGACTCGTCGATAACGTGTTATGAAATAATAAAGAAAGAACAAGAATATATAGAGAAAGAGAGAAGGAGAGAAGTTCTATTTCTCTTGATGGGATCAAATACGAAGGAGAACCCCTCTATTTATAGGGATAATTTCTCCTAACTTTTCTTCAAAACATAGACTTTCACTATAATATGCACACATGTATTCACCACAATAAAATACTTTATAGACATTCACTATAATACAAATATTTTATAACAAAAAATAAAGTATTAAAATTAAAGAATGTGAATAATGCAAGAATATAAAATTCATGAATACGGTGGAAGGAAAAGAACATCTAATATTATATGGTATATATAGAAGAGTTAAGAAGTTGGAACTATTCTAACTCAAATTTTTGAATTTAAATTTAAATCTTCAATAGAGAAAATTGCTTAAACTTTGAATCTTCTGGTATGATTATTTCCAAATTTCATAAATTTTAAAATTTATAAATTAAATTGAGAAATTCTATGACTCAGATCTTTAGTATTCTCTTTTTTATTTAATCTTAAACGTCTCACTTAATTAATATAATATATTAATTTTTTAAAAATATTTTTAATATTTTTAATTTATTTCAATCATAATTTAATTTCCAATTTCATATAACTGACTATCTCAAATGTTTTTTTTGTTTTTTTAATTTTTTCTTTTTTTAATTTTATCTCTTTTAATTAAATTAGTTAAGGTAGAGAGTTATTCAAATTCAAAAAGAATATATATATATATATATATATATATATATATATATATATATATATATATATATATATATTATATCTTCAATATTTTTCTATCTTTCAATCACTATTTTTAATTAAAAATTCATATTTTATCTTTCAATAATACTCTAAAGTCAAGTGTTTTTGGTTAATATTCTATCATAATTATAGATAGATTTAAAAATGTCATCTTTATTACTACTATTACCACTACTAATACCGTAGTTGTAATTTTTAATTTTACATTTTTTATTTTTTTTAGTTTTTCTGTTTTTTTAAAATTCAAATTCAAAAGAATATATATATAAAAAAATTAAAAAAATTAAAAAAATTAAAAAAATTAAAAATATTTTTAATTAAAAAATTATATTTTATCTTTAAACTACATAACACGGTTGCGCTTCCCAAGTATTTACTATACGTATTTTAATCAAAATAATGTATGATTAAGCTTTGAGAAAGAGAGAAATTGGTATGTTCTTCAAGATGCGACAAGTAATTTCTAGGAAATAATGTCCTATTAGAGTAGACTTAGAGCTTTGCATGAATTAATTGGCACTACAACAACAAATATTTAGGAATCTATAATCCCTTTGGCAAAAGAACCTCATTTGTGCCGCAGTTGGACGGTAAAAGCCAAAATAAAATGTCTAGCAATTCTAACGCTGCTGAACGTATTTTTTACTTTATTTTGCATGAGAACAATAAACAAATGCATAATAGAATATGTCCTTTTTAATAAAATAGATGATTTTAGGTTATATCCCGGAATGAGGTACTTCTAACCCTACGCACTCCCTTCTATCATCAAATTTGACTTTGGATTTTAAGTCGTTTTGCTTGAGGTATATGTTTAATCGCTACATGTAACTATGGTTGTTCCCAATCCCTTCTAATGTTAAAATTTGAGTTTGATTTAAGTTGTTTTGTCTGACATTGTTTTCAAATTTTTAGCGCCTATAATTAATAAACGCTAAACACGATAACCTTCTTTATTTGTCATCAATATAATCTTCTTAATAATTAAAAATAAGATAAAATAATATGGTCGGACAACATACCAAATGCATAATTAATCGAAAGAAGCCACATATATTTACACGCTCGCACGGCAGCGCCATTCTCTAGTGGTAATTGACTATGTAATAAATATTTCTAAAATAAATTAAATATATATTAAATAATCATTAATTTAATGGGAATGACTTTTGAGCTTTCTAAAGAGAAAAAGAGATGGATAAGTAATAAAATATAATCAAGAAATAATTAAATAATTTTAGGTTGTTATAAATAGGAAAAATGTCAAAATTGAGAAAAATAAATAGAAAAAAAGTGATCGCAAAATTTCTACAAATAAATTGTAGGTCGCTAGTATAGTTCCCCAACCACGTACTCGCTATTTGCCGGGCCCCCGATCCGCGGTGTAGACCAAGGGCGCGAGCACGCATCATTTATAGCGCCAAGATCTTGGTCTATCCGGACCCGGGCGAAAATGTACCGTCTATGGACTCGTTGAGAATGATTCCGATCTAGTTCATGGCCTATTAGAAGTATAATGCTACTGACTTTGTGAAGCATGTCACATCATCACATTCATAATATATATATATATATATATATATATATAAAAAAATTAAAAAAATTAAAAAAATTAAAAAAATTAAAAAAATTAAAAAAATTAAAAAAATTAAAAAAATTAAAAAAATTAAAAAAATTAAAAAAATTAAAAATATTAAATAATCATTAATTTAATGAGAATGACTTTTTGGCCTAAACAGAAAAGAGATGGATAAGTAAGAAAATATAATTAAGAAATAATTAAATAATTTTAGCTTGTTATAAATAGGAAAAATGTCAAAAAATTGAGAAAAAATAAACAAAAATGGTGTCTTTAGAAGTATTACTTATCATATTCATATTCTTCCTTTCTACACACAACACACACACACACACATATATATATATATATATAATAATTTAAAGTAATAGTGGTTAATAAGTAACTCACATTGAATACTTTTGAGTTTAAAAAGCCAAATTAAGCAATATTGATTGAGTATAGCGAAAGAGTAAAGTTTAGGTATTTTCATCTTCTTTCGCTTTTTTTGCCATAACCGGTGCTAAAATATAAATATCAATCTACCTTAATCCCTCAAATTCTAATATAAATGTGTTTATATCTTCGAGATTTATGTCTGCATATAAACTAACATGATGGTAAAAACAACTCTATTGGATCTCCACTTGTTTGACTCTATTCTCCCATCTTTGATCTATTAAATATTTTTTTATGAGCATTTATAAAATAAAATAATAATTTTAAAACAGTAACAAAAGTTATTGTTAAAAAGTGTCAATTTGACTAATTAATTCTTTTTTAATAAGAAAGTGATTTTCTGGGTTAGGGATGTTTTTACCAAAACTCGACGAAGAATACCACTTACTTGAGTTTAGGCCCAATATAGTAGACACACACTCTTATAACATCCTTTCTAGAATACGTACATCACACATTTGCATATAAAAAATAAAAGTATTAAAATTGAAGAATATGAATAATGCAGTGATCATGCCCAAATTACACCTCGCAATGAAGTATAATGCTGGCCATCACAAATATAATAACCCAATTAGATTGGGGTCGATCCCACATGGAATAGAGAAGAAATAATATATTAATGATGAGTAAATTAATTGATACTCAATATTTCGAAAGAGGGATTTCAAATAAAAGAAAAAGTAATTCTAAATAATGATTAAGTCGTTATTAAATTAATGAGACAAAACAAGGATGGTGCTCCCATGATTTCGTAATGTAATAGGCTTATTTTATTAGAATCTATCCTAGTGAATTTTGTGTAAGACTGTTGATTAAGTCCATTCAATGTCTCTTGACCTACATAGATAAATTCTCACCTAAATCCTCGGACTTTAGGTGTGTATATTTTACCCTCGCCATAAGTCTTGAATTAACTATCCTCTACAAAGCTCTAGTTAATTAGATGAGGGTTGGTAGCCCTAAATTTCCATTGTTATTCTCTTTCCTAACTTCAACCTCTTTGGTCAAGCAAGTTGATGATACAGGTACATTTCAATGTTTGCAACCGCTAAAACTTATTAAAACAAAGAGAATAACAATCCACTCAATTTACATTCAAAAATCACTATTTTATTTTGCAGACTTCCGTAAATCCATCATGGCTACCACAACTCTAGCTCAAGAGATTTAGTCGTCATGTTTGAGAAAACAATAACATAAGATTTAGAAGAAGTCATAATGAAATACTTATAATAATATGAAATTATTTGACAAGTCTCGAAAGCTTATTAGAATTACAAGAACTTGATGTTTTCTTCAAGTAATGCATAAACATCAATGGAGAAAACTTCTAAAATACCAAAAGAACAATATCCGGGAGTCCTCTAAGTCTTGTTGACTAGGCATATAACATACATAATTTTGGCTCTGCCTCTGCCCTCGAATAGTGCCCCTTTTGGGCAGCTTGTGGCGTTGATGGAGTAGGCTGAGCTCAAGGCTCCCATTGCCTTGTATGGATGGGAAATCTCTAAGATAGTGTCCCTATTGGCCGCACCCATAACATCCGTCCTTTCCTAACTCTGCACTCATATAAATGAACTTTTAGCACACACTTGCCATAAGGTGGGGTGTCGCCGGGCTCCTAAACCGCATTATCCCGTCTCGTGATTTCTTCTCATTCTTGTGGCTTTTGTGATGGAGCATTAGCTAACTATGCCGGTTCGTAGGACCTCTTTTTGAAGAAGGATGCCTGTTTCCACACTTATAATAATTATGATCAAATAATAAGTGGTGAATTCAACTTCCACAATTACTTAGACTAATTTTCTACCAAGATTTCACACCTAAAGCATCCAAAGAAGGTATATATAAGAGTAGAATAAATCGCATTTGTTCTTACTTGGACTAGGATTGGGCGCATTTTGAGTCGGGTTATGGCTGGTCCGCATCGCGCCCTTATCACACCATACCGGGGTCACGCCACGCCGTCCTTTGCCTCGGGTCATGCTTGCATGTCATGTGTCCTTGAAAGATGCCCTAGTATGCTATGGAACTTGCTCCTTTTGAGTTTGTCTTGAACCTCGCTTAAACCTCAAATAATTTCCAAATCCATCATTTTAATCCCTGCAAATATTTAATCATGTGCTTTAGCTCTTTTTCACAAATATCATATAAAATCAAAGAAAGCACATATAATTTATTCTAAAACATAGTTAAATATGGGCAAAATATGACAAATAAGTGCATAAATACGCCACATCACCAATTCCCTACTTAAACCATTGTTCGTTCTCAAACAATTTACTACTTCTCCACTCAAATTCAACCACAAAATTCACTCTACGAACGTGTCTAAATTTACACTCAGGTCATTATACGCTTCACTAAGCTTCAACAATCCACCGAATATATGCATATAAGATCAACATTTAAAGTTCATAAATCAAATCACTTAGCTTCTAGAGCTAACTCAATCAACAAGATATATTTGGGCCAACATGAATCATATGTAATTTGTTAAATCAAAGATATACTAAAATTTTACCATTATATGCCTCTCACGATTTGGAGAAATGCCCTTCTCTCACATGATATATATAACAATTTGACTTGGACATAGATAGAACAAAACTACAAGAAAAATAAATTAGCGAGGGAAAATTCAAATGCTAAAAATATAAATTCGGGTCACTATAAGTCAATAATAACAGAAAATAATTTGGTCACATCGGTCGCTAAAAGACTTGACGTTAAAGTTAACGATTGGATTTAGAGTCTTGAAGTTAAAGATCCTTTAGCTAAAAAAGTTTTTGGTCATTATATTTACTTTTCAACGATCAATTTTTCCTTCGCTAATGCCCATTTAACTATTTGATAATCTTGTCTTTAACGAGTTTTAAAGACCACATTTTCTTCGTGATATATCAAAATTTATTAATATAATTAGCTAATTTATTTATTTTTCAAATGGTTACCAATTAATAATAATCATTTCATATGCTTTAACACACAAGCATATATTATTATAAAATTTCATTATAACTTACAAAGAACTAGAGCTACATATCACTATAAAATATATCCATTCAAATTATATGATATTATTTTATCAACTTATTAAAAACTAAAAAATTATAGCATAAGGTACAAATAGAAAATCTTTAAAAAATTTACAACAAAGTTTAAACACTATTGCTCTGGAACTTGTTCTGCAATTTCTTCTTCAAGTGACATGTTCTTCAAACTTCAAATTCTTGATCCGTTAAAAGAACAAGTTCATGTTAGTTAACTTAAAGAATTTCTATGAGTCACTTTATTTAGAAAACAAATGAATAATTTAATCAAGAATTCAAACAATTAGAGAAAATATTTTTTTTGATTGAACAAATACAACCAATCAATAACTTCTAGAAAACATATTTTGTGGTTCAAAGAAGACAATGAAATTTAGAATTTAGTCTAGAGAAAGTCTTTAAAATTCAAAGGCAAAGAATAATGTATCTAATGAAAAAAACTGATATTTGCTTTAATTCATAAGTGAAACAAAATCTGCGCAAATGTCCCTAATAATCAAAACAAATTATAAACAATTATCGTTGAGGAAAATCTGAAGAAGTCAATAATCCATATTTCCTGCTCAATTCAAAATAAAAGATACAACTAAATTTGTTAATAAATACTCATCATATCATAGTTGATAGAAATCCTAGTAACCTATTAAAATATTCCACTTAAAACTCCAAGTAGCATGAACTGAATGCGTACATCAAGTTAATTAATATTTTACAAATGTTATAAGAGTGCTCAAGCCATTGCAATTTTGAGAAATTTTCTATCTCCTAGTATTTTACCTTAAAAAATATATTTCACTCGTTGCTTAGCTTATGATAATCATACTATTTCATATGTACATCATGCGTCCAAATCATTTCAGAGGACTAGCATACTTTTCAAAGAAAAAGAAAGAATCAAGAGGAGAAGTAAAATAATAGAAAATTTCAAAAGAGGAAAATGACTTCTCTCAGATTTAATAGTTCCTATGCATCCTCCGGATGATCTTGTTGCTAAACCAAAGCTCCATTAATGTTTTTTCGAATTTCATGTGATTTTGATAGTAAAAACAAAATTTAGCCTGGGCATGCCCGCAGAAGCAAAAGTTGCTGCAATCAATTGGTCGCCAACTGCTCAATACCATAACTCCGTGCTTTAGCAAAAAATTTGTGAAGTTCAATTTTAAATTTAAGCAAGAAGAAAACATTACCGCTTAAAAATAAAAATAATATATTCTACTAGTATTTTTCAAGTTATAACACTAGCCATCAGGTTAAATTTTAGTCGAGGACTAGTTGCTTGAAAAATGTTTCTTAATCACATAGCCTTTTTGTATTTTCCAAAAGAAATAACTTTTAAGACCGAATCTCATATAACACCCTAAGAGGGATGTGTCATCCCTCATAGTACAAGACTATCAAGTTATATCGGCTATCAAAATCTTGTGTTACGAATTCTACGGCCGTGATTGGCATCCACACCAACCCTTCAATGGACGAACCAACGCTGGGCACCAATATATCAACAACCATTTTAATAAAAGTAACACTTGCAATAAAATGAAATGAAATGTAATATCCAAAAGTTATAATAACCAACTAAACAAGAACAACCAAATCTTTCCAAGATCCGAAAGTCATTACACCAAATTTCTAAGTGTAAACTAAGAATGAGGAGTCTATGAAAAATAAAGAATCGAAATGTCAGAGGAGAGACATCTTCATTCGAAGAATGGGACCTCGCTCCTTTCAATAGAACCGCCGTTATAGTGGAGACGAGAGGAGCTTCTTGGATCGAATTCTGCGCACTCAAAAAGTGCAGGAGTAAGATCAATACAAAATATGGTACCGGTAGGCATCATCAAATTGACCTTACATAATATATAGGAATGGAAGCAACAATATAAAACCAAATCCAAACATCATACATAAGTACGTTAACATTTCAAGTGCACTAGCTCGCACAGGGGACAACCGACTCCGCCACCGGATTGAGTCTTCGCCGCAAGGGCACCTGCTCGAGACAAAGAGCTCCTAATTTAGCCGCACCTTCACGCCCGCGCGCAGTTCACACATTTTATATTTCATTTAGTTATAACACAAGTTTTGATATAAATCAATAATAACTCATCATAACATGCAGATTAAAGCATTTTATCACAAAAAGGATCAACTCAAAGATTCATAATCATTAATTCAGACATGCTTAGGATATTTTCCACTCTCTTCATTTCAATTACAATCATAGATCATCAAATCCACTCAACCACTAAGCACACATTCATTTCAAACTTTCACAAGTTACATATACACATAAAATGGAATAAATGGTGACATGCTAGGCACATGCCTCCGCCATATCACTACAAACACCACTATCAAATAATTGTACACACATGCTAGAGGGTCTTATTTGCGTCTGGGCCATGATCTACATGGGACTCTAGAAATTCATGTATCATACCGGCGTGGTACGCGCTCCCACTCATATGCTCATTTATATGCTCCTTCGAACACGAGCCACTCAATCAATATTGCTTACCCTGATGCTCCCCGCCTCACGAGCTCTCATCTTGGGATATTATTACTAGCCTTAACCATTCTCGTTCAACTCAATATATAGGGTGAATTCTTTTAAACACTCCGAGCTATAATCTACTCCCGCTTGCATAAACACAAACCATGAAACATCTCAATAGCAATGCAAAGGAACTTCACTTAACCATTCAACACAATTTCATAATGCTATATACCACATCAATCTACATTACTTATACAAAGCTTCATTCACCGCAGCTTCATAATAATTAATATCCACAGACTCAATCATATAGAATCATTATAACAAACATATATGCCATTAAATAGGGCTTATTTTTCTTAAACCATAACCTACCTCGATTTTGGGTACGAAATCAACCACTCTGCAGGAGCCTTACACTTTCTCAACGCCTAAAAGTTCAAATCTATAAAATAATATAAAATAATTCCATTATTTACTCTAAGAATGAGGGTCTTAGAAGTTCAAATCCTTTCCTTCGTGCGGCACTTTCAAAAGTAAACCCCAATTCCACCTAGCTCTAGGTCTCAATTCCCGCGTAACCCATGTTCTCAAGTAAGTAAACCTTGGGGAATGATTAATACTCATCAAACTTCTAATCAAACCACCCCATTATCTAGGTTACTTTGTAATACTCATAATAATGAATCATCAAAGTTTAGTAGCCTATTGTCTCTTAATGTAAGACATATAGGCACGCTCTAGGCCTAATCGATAACAGCTTAACCACAACTTGGACAAGTCCTATGTGAAGAAACTTTATAGTTTTTCCTATATTTGTTAATGTCTTTCAGCTTCAATAATTTAATAGTCTCAATAGAGCCTAAGATCATGTTCTAAGTGCAAGCTACATCTAGAATTTCGCCTTGAGTTACACTTAGGGCAAGCTCTAGACAAGAAACTATGCATGAGATTCACAAAAAGTCCTTACTACACAAGGCATCACACCTAAAGAGTCCATAAAAATTATCATACACAAGATCTTGATTCAGACATTAGAGCATTCAAATTCATAAGCCACCATGAATCTACAATGTATGACAAAGAGTGCTAAATTCTCATTTTAAATGCCTGCTTCTTTCTCCTCATGTTATCATGCCACATTTCAAAATTTCATTTAAAAAAAAAATTTGGTACCTCTCAAAACAACTTACAAAAGACTCAAAGAACAACATGGCCTTTTCCCTTAAGAGAGTTGCCTCACAATCTATCATTGGAAAGTGCCAACCCAGTTCGAGAACAAAGAGAAAAGAAAAGACAAATGCTTCTGGGAAATAATCGTGGTATGAAAAAAAACCCTTGAGTTTGATTACTATTCTACTATTTACACAAGCAAACAAAATACTTGGGTCATAATGCAATATTTAACAATATAAAGAAAGGACCCAATTTTCATCACTAGCATAATAACATCCAACAACCTATCCATTTCATTCATTAAGATTTATCAAATAATAACTAGCCCAACAAAGGCAATAGTCAACAATACTGTAAATTATCTACAAAGGTCACAATTTATTAAAAAGCAAAAACAAAAAGCTCGACAAAGGCTACATCAAATCATCACTAAATAAACATAATTGACCCCCACCTTAAAAACACTCATATCACCCCAACTAAAAGATTACATTATCCCCAATGTATGCATGTAAAATAGTAAGCAGAGACTCCCTAAGTGGGTCACTCCTCATCACCGACATCATAAATCAATCCTCCCGCCTCATCCTCCACTCTACATCACCTAGGTCTTTTGTGTCACCTCAAGCCCTCAAACAAGTCATCTATGGGGCCTTGAACTGTAGAAGGCAGCCATATTGGTGGCATCAAGAACACTCAAGTCGTGCACCTCCATGATGTCCGACTTTTCCACTCCTCACTTCGCTCCGGAGAGAGGTGACAACCTAACGCATCTACCCATTTTCGCCACACGTTGTAAGAGCCTCAGACTTCGGCCCTTTGACTAAGCTGCATGTATGGAGCCAGGAGGCTCCTAGACAACTTTTGAAGTTGAATTTCTGCGAGAGTTGGTCATTTCAACGAGTTTGAGTGGAGACCGCTCTATTTGGGAGGATGCTGGAGGGGTGATGCCCTCAAGAGGTATGCTCATCGGAGGTTTGGCCCAAAGATTCTTGGTGGGGCATGTTCAACCGGGGGCTTGTAGAGACTAGTTCTAACTATGGGATAGAGAAACCCTCCTATGTTCTAAAAGCCCGCATCTACTTCCCGCGCTTGATTGTGGGTTCTTTAGAATCTCTTTTTCGGTCTAATATGATGATGCTCAAGCAGAATAAGTGTCTCATCCTTAAAATACGGTACCCGCTTGCAAGAACAGCTGCAAAATAAGCACAAATAAGATGGCATGGAGGTGCCGGGTTCCGTCGGGTTTTCCTCACTGCTGAGCCACACCTCCCAAAGTATTAGGGACTCAATGATATGCAGTTAAAGAATAGCCGTCTCCAAGTTGACTCGTCATTCATTTTTATTAGGATGATGCGCCTACAGATGAAATCCAACCACAATTTGGCCTCAAATTTCGATTATGGCGAGAAATTTTACCACCTATAGTTGCTTAAAGAGGTATGCCAGCCGCAATGATAGGGGATATCCAAGTGAACTGGTTTTTCATGTCACAAATCCCAGCCATTTACTCTGAGCCAAGGTCACTATCGTCCTCCCCAAAAATCTATAGTTGATGGTCAGCCGAGTGATGTCCACCTCCACCCCTTGCACCATAACCGAAGGCAGGTAGGGGAATTCATCGACCTTGCCTCTATGGTTCATACTTTCCTACCTAGACTTGTAGGAACATAGAACTCAAATCACCAAGCTTGGATAATAGTCTAGAGAGAATTGGCAAAATGTGCCATTTTCTCCACCGTGGAACTAAGCGTGATGTTGTGGAGGTCACCACGATGCCCTACCAAGTCAAACCGCTTTTCTACTGTGATTGAGCGGCCTTTGCAGAGTGTAGTGCCCCTTCATGTAGGGAATACGGAAAATGATAGCCTCTCGAGTTGGCGGAACCTGGAGGCCTTGCTTTCCCTTGCCTTTTGTTGGAAGAAGAAGTCAGCTTTTTCCTTATAGTTCCCCGATGAAGTCATTTTCCAAACATGATATTAATAATAAAATGAAACAAAAACAACTACTCTAAAGTTTTAAAGGAGAAACAAAGTTGAATAATTAACATTCAAAGCACTGGAAGTAACAAGAAACACCTATAGCCTAAAGGGTATCCGCGACCGCCGGTGAGAAACAAAACTAGTGGAGTATATATTCACCGCACCCACTGTCCTATTCGCAACCGCCGATGTGTAACGCGGATCAAGACAAGTAATTAAGCCAATATTGGCCTAAACCGATGTTCCATTAGTGTTTGCCGATCTGGACGGTGGAATCATGCCATAGTTATCGCCCCAATGCATCGCTCCTAAACTCCAATCACACACATTTTCAAACACTCACACAACATATCAAAGCAGTATCGCTACATATAAAAAAATTTAAAACGATGATCTACCCTTAAGAATGGTGTCACCCAATCTATCATAGGGCAAAGTATGTCTTTTTAATCACTTGTTGGGTTAGCCGTACTTCACCCTATTCATCTCTATATATGAATAACAAATTCCCTTCTACACCCACTCCAAGAAGAAACTTTTATCATCCCACTAATTCTATATAACACAAGGATAGTATCAATCATGAAAAATATTGGGAAAAACGATAGTAAAGAGGACAGAGAATATATGTCTTACATCATCTATAAGAAACCATATTACTATTGTTGAGAAACTAAAGAATTTGAGGGTACATTACCACTCTCGAGAGAACGCCATGCAGATTAGTCAGGAAGTTTGATAATACTCAACAATGGCAAACTCTTGAGACTTGCTTAGAGAGAGGAAGATTGTGAGTGTAGTGTGAATTTAGGTAGAGAGAGTAGGGTTTTTATAAGGAGACAAAGTGAGAATGTGGTTGGTTGAGGGGAAGGATGATTAATGGTGTGTTAATTGTATGGGAAGTGGAAGATAGGAGTTGTGGGAATATGGAAAGGTGGGTGTTAGGAAAATAAAAAGGAGGAAAAATGTTAAAAAGAGGAAAAAGGAAAGTCTAAGGGTATTTTTGCAGAGTAAAGGAGGTTATCACCGTATTTTGGGTCGCAAGGACGACATTTGATTTAGCTTTTAAAAAGAAACCCAGATTTCTCATCGAAATACACCAGCGATCACCGGTTGATCCAAATGCCCGCCTTACTATCTCTGTGCTTGATTTTGTGCCCAGCTTCACCGTCTTGTGACCGATGATTGACCGCTCTGCTTGCGAAATAGGTTCTGCATTCTACCGATGGATCACCGCTTGCGCCCAACGCTAAGTATTCAGGCTTGCACCGGTGACAAAGCGGCGGTACGCGACTTTGCATTAGCATCCCACTGGCTCATTTGCCGATCCCCTCGCTATGTCCCTGTGTTTCGCTTGCTCGCTCCAGGTCCCTTGCATCTAGCTCCTGATTCATCTAAATAACTTATATGCCTCCTCATCATCCATGTCATAATATACAACTTCTTCCCGCCCCATCCTCCACCTACATCACCTAGATCTTCGGTGTCATCTCCAAGCCCTCAAACAAGTCATCTATGGGCTCGAATTGTAGAAGGGGCAAACTATTATGTGCATCAAGAACACTCAGTTAGGCACCTCCATGGATGGTCTGATTTTCCACCCTTCACTGGCCTCTGAGAGAGGTGACAACCACCTCCACTCCGCATCTACCCATTTTCACAATGTTGTAAGAATATCATACATAGACTTCAACTCCTTTACCGTTTGAGCGATGGAGCGCAGGGAGGCTCCTAGGCAACTTTGAAGTTACTCATGAGAGCTGGTCATTCAGAGCTGGCGGGAGACCGCTCGCCTAGAGGATGTTGGAGGGGGTGATGCTCCCCTCAAAAGGTATGTCACTGCAGGCTTGGCCCGAAGATTCTTGGTGGGGCATGTTCAAACCTGGGCTCGTAGAGACTAGTCCGAACCATGGGATAGAGAACACATGGGCGGAAAATTTTAAGCCCGCATCTACTTCCGCTTGATTGTGGATGCTTTAGAATCTCTTTTTTGGTCTAATATGATGATGTTCAAGCAGAATAGGTGTGTCATCCGAAATAATATACCCCGCTTGCAAGAACAAATATGGGTAAAGGCAATGCTGCATGGCATGGAGGTGCTGGTCTGTCGGGCTTTCCTCTTCATTTGCCGAGCTCACAATCTCCCCCAAAGTTAATAGGACTCCTAATATGCAGGCTATAAGAATATCCGTCAAGTTGACTCGCTATTCATTTTTATAAGGGATACTGCAGCCACGTATGAAATCTAGCCACAATTTGGCCTCAAATTTCGATTAGGGCGAGAAATTTCGCCACCCATAGTTGCTTAAAGAGGCATGCCAAATTAGAGAATGATAGGGGCTATCCAAGGAATTGGTTCTTCATGTCGCAAACCTAGCCATTTACTCGAGCCACTATTGGGTCCTTGCATTATATTGTTAAATATTAAATTATGACCTGTGTCTTTTGTTCGCTTGTGTAAATAGTAGAATAGTAATCAAACTCCAAGTGTTTTTTTATACTACCCCATTATTTCAAGAAGAATTTTTCTTTTCCTTTCTTTTTGTTATCAAACCTCAAGGCATTTTCAATGATAGATTGTGAGGCAACTCTCTTAAGGGAAACATGTCGCTCTTGAGTCCTTTGTGTAGTTGTTTTGAGAGGTACCAATTTTTTTTTCAAATGAAATTTTTAAATGTGGCATGATAACGGGAAAGAAAGAATGGGCATTTAAAATGAGAATTTAGCACTCTTAGTCATACATTGTAGATTCACTATTTGGCTTATGAATTTGAATGCTCTAATGTCTTGAATCAAGATCTTGTGTTGATAATAACTTTTGTGGACTCTTTAGGTGTGATGCCTTGTGTGGTAAGGATTTTTGTGAATCTCATGCACAATTTCTTGTTCAGAACTTGCTCTAAGTGGGACTTGGCTAAATTCTAGATTTAGCCGCACTCCTAGAACATGATCTTAGGTCTCTTTGTTAAGTCATCACCCAAAATGACCACCTTGAACATTAACATTGATAGCCAATGTTTGATCTTTGAACCCATTCTTTGAAAACACATTACAAGCCTAATGACCAATTTTAATCCTTCTCTTTGAAACCCATCCTCCCAATTGCCAGTGATGAAACAATGAAAATGGGGCTTGAAGACCAATAAATGCGGAGCAAGAAGGGAATGAATGTAATATGAGGCAAAACCCTAAGTTTGAGAGTTAGCAAGAGTAGGGGAAAAATGAGAAGCCTAAAATTGAGGTAGCACCAAAATTGTGATGAAAATGAGTGGAATCAATGGGTGAAAAACCTCAAATCATCAAAAGAGGAAGAATAGTTAATAGGTGCTATATCTTGCCTAGTCAAGGCTATATGTGAAATTCATAGATGTTATAAGGGTGGCTCGTGTTACACAAATGATGAAGATGATGAACAAGGAGAAATAAAGTGGAGTGATCCAAAAAGATGTTGATACTACAGAATTTGTAAAGGCATTAGGAGGACAGAATACTAAAGCTGCCAAATATGTATCATACCCTTTTATCCCTAGCCTTCATGACCACAAGTCCTAAGTGATTTTGAGCGCAGTTGCTCTACATTAGTGGCGACTATACAAAGGGCAAGCCTATGGGTCAAGTTGTATCATATCTTTCTACAACTCAGGGGTATGCATTGATTTCATGATAAAAATAGGGATTCTCTTCAGAAAATGGATAATTCCTTTTGAGAACACAATTGCATTAAGGTAAATGTGCATACGGCATGAGAAGTGCAAGCTCTAAGACAAACTTTTGAATATGCAATGATTATGAATTGAGATGCTATGTATTTAATGGATAAGCTATGCCTCGTTTGCAAAATGAAAGCTCCTGAATCATGTCTTTGAATTGTGGGTGGCCTCTTGGAAATTTTCCATTTTTGTTTTTTTTTTGGGGAATTTGCTTCTTCTTTTTCTATGATTTGGTTAGCATTTGGGGTTGTCATGAATTAAACGTCATTGATGTATAAACTCATGGAGTGGTGGCATGTTTCTCAATTGATAAGAACTGCATTACTCGAGGACAAGAAATGGTTCAAGCTTGGGGATTTGATGAGTTGGTAATTTACCAACTCGCCTTGGCTCTTAAACATGAGCTTTAGCTTAGTTTTCAAGACATTTAGATGAATTTTATGCCCTTTTCATTTTTATGTGCGTACATATGATTGAAGAAAAAGAGCAAGAAGTGAAGAAAAAGAAGAAACATTAGGTTGTAACTAGCGCTCCACCTAGAGAACACTTGGTGAAAAACACAAAGCACAAAGCATGACCACTACTTTGAGGAACTAAAGCAACCAACAACAAGGGATGTAAATTGGCAACTAGCTGGTTATCTCGCCACAGCGCCTAAACTTGCTGGATCAAGGAGGAAAGAAACTGTCATAGTGCGGTTGGAGACCGGACCGCCGAAGGTACCGCCGAATGGTATTGGAAATCAATAAGGATCAGAGATGATAGAAGGAGGTTCGCAGAATGTAATCACAAATCGTCTGCATTTCGCAAGTTCCAAATGCCCCTGAGTAGGGGCAATTGCGTCCACACCGAAAAGAGGGGATTGCTGCCCTATCTATATATATTCTAGAAGGATGTACTGGCATATTAGGTCTTAGCTTTAGCTTTAAAACATTCCTTTATTTAGGAAGAAAGAATTTTATTGGTGGAAATTGTTGAATATTGATTTTTCTTCATCTTCTTCCTTAGAAAGGTACCACCATTATTGCAGATATTTTGAATTTGATTTTTCTATTCTTATTAATGAAATTAATGAGTTATCGAAGATGCTCTTTAGTTTCTTAACCATGAGTAGCTAAATCATCAACTAGAGGTGTGTGGTGATGAGTGCTTAATTAGATTGGGTATTATTGATCCACCTAAATATTGCTTAATTAATGTAAAACTGCTAAGTTCTCTCCAATTTATAATTGATAATCTATTCGCAAATGTGGGTTTACTTTTCTTACTTGATTTATTCTTGAAAAGAAGAGCTGAGTATTGGGAGAGATTTTGATGGGGAAAATAGATGTGATGTTATGGAGTTGCGCTAGACATAGCCAAAACACCATATTCACACTCCTAATTAATAGCTAATAGCTAATATCTAGAGATAGTGCAACTATTAATCCAAACTTGATTGGGCTGATTTAATTGTGTCTAGTGGTTTGAAAGAACTCTAGAAAGAGGCATTCATGAGGGTGAAAACATAGAGCGCCCACATGTCCAAAAGTTATTTACACAATTTGCAATGATGAGATGATCTAGCATAGCCTTGTTTAATTAGCGCATCATCTACACCATACCTCTAGTCTCTCTCATAATTGTCTACAACTTTGGTTATTTTGCTATTCTAATTAGCTGAGCTAGAAAATATACCATTTTGTTAACATCAAATTTCCCAACATGTTTACCGCTTGTTTCTTTGAGTGGTGCGAACTAATTTAAATTTTCCAAACAACACTTGCGTATATCACTTGTTAGTCTCTATGGAATTTGACCCTGACATCTATCGAGATATTTCTTTGATACAAGACCATTTACACTTCTTCATAGAGAAGAGCAGAATTTGAGCGTTATTGGTGACTTACAATGTTGAGAAAATGGCCAAGCCGTATGTGAGTAAAGGATTCCATTTGCATGGGGTGCCGATTTTGATTGTTTCCGGCTAGGGGTACACAGTTTACCTCCCATTTCTAGAGGAGCTTGCAGGATGAATTATGTGTCTAGGTTGACCTAAGTGCCTTCCATTTGTAAATAGAAAGGCAATCGAAAAGGACCATGCAATATATTAGAAGACATGTCAGCTCCGGTGGTGATTGATTTTGGTGGCCGTTGGGATAGATTCTTACTTTGGTAGAGTTTAACAATAAAAACTATCACTTGAGTATTGGAATGGTGTGATTTGAAGCTCAATATGGGAGGAAATATAGGTCTCCAATCGGGTGGTTCACTCCATCTGAGGTTAGACCTTGGGGCATTGACTTGCTTAAGGATTCCATGGAAAAGGTTTGGGTGATTCAAGAATGACTAGTAGCTACTTAAAGCAGGAAAAGAAATATGTTTACTGTGAAGGTGAGGTACATGGAGTTCATGGTGGCAGAGCAAGTGTTGCTCAAGGTCTCTCCCATGAAGGGGGTGATGAGGTTTGGAAATAGTGGCAAACTTAACCCGAGATACGTTGTCCCGTTGGAGATCCTTCGGCGTATGGGGGAAGTGGCTTATGAATTAGCTTTGCCACCGACTAATGTGAATACATCCAAACTTTCATGTATCCATTTTTGATAACGACCAAAATACACTCTTGTTAGCAAAAAGTGTAATCGATCATTATATCAAAACAAATATCCCGACGGATGTCGGGGCCGAATCCCACGAGGACTAAGAAGTGATATGTGCAAGTGTTGTTTGGAAAAATTGAAATTGAAGGCTCGCACCCTCAAAAGAAAACAAAGTAGTAAACATTTGGGGGAGACTTGATGCTAAGAATATGGTATAGATTCTAACCTACCTAATTAGAATAGAAAAAATAACCAAAGTTGTAGACAATGAGGGACTAGAGGTGTGGTGTAGATGATGTGATAATTAAACAAGGCTATGCTAGATCATCTCATCATTTCAAATTGTGTAAATAACTCTTGGACAGTGGACATTCTATGTTTACAACCTCAAATGCCTCTTTCTAGAGTTCTTCACATCACTAGACATACTCAGATTAGCCTGTAATCAAGTTTGGATTAATAGCTGCACCAATCTCTAGCTATTATCTATTAATTAGGAATGAGAATATGAGTTTTATCTATTTCTAGCCCAACTCCATAACATCACATCCATTTCCCCCATGAAATTCTCTCCCGATACTCAATTCTTCTCTTTGAACTAGAAATGAAGTAGGAAAAGCAGACCCACATTCGTAACCATAGATCATCAATTATAAATTGGAGAGAATCAATGCATTTATAGTAATTACCTAATATTGAGATGAATCAAGCAATATCCAATCTAATTAAGCACTCATCACCACACCTGTAGTTGATGATTTAGCTACGCAATGTTAAGAAACTAAAGAGAATATTCAACAATAAACTCACCGGTTTCACAATAAGAGCAGAAAATCAAATCCAAAATATGTCTTCAACAATGGTAGTACCTGATACGTAAAAGATGAAGAAAAGAAAAACAATATTTTTCAATTTCCATCAATAGAATTCTACTCTTTCTTCTCAAGAAAAGAATGTTAACAAAAAGCTAAAGTTAAGATCTCGATATGCATAGTACTTCCTTCTCTAGAATATATCTAAATATAGGCAACCAATCCCTCATTTTCGTTGCTGATGCATTTGCCCTTCTTAGGCATTTTGACACTTGCAAAAGTACTAGTCAGCCTGCCGGTTACATTTCACGAACCGCTATCATCTATCAAGCCCTTCAATGATTTCCCAGATCCTTCTGGGACCTTCGGCGATTCGCGCCTCCAATCGTGTTACACCGATTTCTTTCTCTTGATCCAAAGAAGTTTAGGTGCCGTAGGCGAGTTAACCTAAGTGAGTCACCGATTGATGTCCGCGACTACCGGCTGCCTACTCCTGGCGTGATCATCCGCGCTTACTGCGCCACGCTAGCGCCAGCTTTCACCTAATTTCCTTCTTTTTACTTAACTTCTTGCTCTTTTTTTCAAATTAGATATCCGCATATAAAAAGGAAAAAAAGGTATAAAATTCATCTAAATAACTTAAAAAATAAGATAGAACTAATGCTTAAGATCCCAATGAATTGTAAATTACCAACTCATTAGGAACCGCTAGCACAAAGTTGAGTTGAGAGCCTTCTTACCGATTGGATTTTCGTATCGCTCTTACAAGGGTCAACTTCAAGCTTCACTCATAGATCCCATTTTACAAAGTGTTCTTAGGTTATTCATCAAACAACAAGGAGCCCTTTGATTTTTCTTTCCAACGCACCGACCTTGCAAAGAATTGGAGTTTGGAGTAAATTAAAGAGAGCAAACTTAGTGAAGTCAGCATTCTCGTACATTGTACGACCTTAGTGTGGGTCGTGTAATCAAAACCATGGGCGACCAAGACTATTGGTCGTAAAGGTAATTTTAGCCTGTGTCTTAGTCGATAGTTTGGGGGCATTTCTTAGTAAACTCCTATGCTTCTAACTCAAATAACATTGTTTTGGTCTTCCTTTTAAGTAAGATTAAAGGGTTTAACATAGACTCATTCTCACTCTCTTCAAACCTCCGTAGATTAGATTTTCTCTCAAGAAGGAGCTAGGGTTCATCACCTCCAACTTTTCACCTTCTTAGATCTTCAAGACAAGTAAAGGGATCATCAACCAAGATACGTAGGGTTGCGAATGGGAAATTTTCCACCCCATGCCCTTTTCAAATTGAACTCAAGATTCTACCCCCATGTATTAATTTTTGAAGTTTTAGGATCAAGTTTATTGTGGATGAATTTTTTCATGTTCTTCCATGAAATCGCCTTCAAGATTCAACTTGTGTTCTAAGGATTATGAATGCATGTCCCTTAACAAATCTATGATCACCATCTCTGGGTCTATATTCAAATCTTCCTAGGATTTTGGTTGGTTATGCAAATTCCTTCATAATACTAGATGGGTGAGTATAAATTTAACTGATATTAATTATGACTTCCATGATTTGGATTTTGAGAATTCTTCAAGTCTTCATGAAACTATGATTCAATAATTTTCAAGCATGATTAGAGATAAATTCCTTTTATATAAACTCATGATTTTCACTATGATTTCGATTCTCCTAAGCCCTAATTTGTGGGTTTAGGATATGATATGATTTCCTACCAAGACTTTTTATGAATCTAAGGAATTTTAAGTGCAAGTTGATCTTCCGAAGTATGTATGTTCTTTTATAATCTTTCAATGCTTATTATTTGGACGACTCACGTGCCCTTATTTCATGGCTAATTTATATATTACAAGCATATGCATGATATTACGATTTTAACTAGCACATGACCTTCATGTATCATTTCACGATTATTATACGAGCCTCTAAGTGTGCATGTTTTTGGAGTAGTGTCAAGAACTCTAGTAGGGATTGGCGTTAGTTAACTTTGTGATCTCAGTATCCACGCCAACATAGGTTTATATTCATGAACTCTACGGGGTCTAATAAGTTATATCACGCCACTTATGTCCCTTTCCTTGGAAGCTAGGACAAACTCTCCGCACACTGGAAAGTGAGATAGTTTGGGCATCTTGTAAGCTCTCTTATGATGGTGGTGTCGGCTATGATGAGTCTCCCATTGTCTGGGGTATGTTTATGCATGATTATGCTTATGAAATTTTTATCAAGATATTTTTTTACAAAGTTTCTCTTATGATTTCGATTATGACTAGTTTATGAATAGTTTTGAAAACAACGTTATGATTATTACTTCATATTTTTAACTATTCTACTCTTATGAACTCTTATGTATTTGTCCATCTTTACTACCTTGCATACTTAGTACATTCCAAGTACCGATCGCATACTCTATGCTATATCATTTCATGATATATAGATCTAGGTACTCAAACTCAACGCCATGGTTAGATACGTTCCAGACTAGATTAGTGAAAGTGGTGGTGAGTCCTCATCTCTTGATGACTAGAGTTATCTAATGATTTGAGTTTTTTTTATCTTGCTTTTGTTTTTAGATTTCAGAGTTAGTCGGCCTTCCTAAGATTCTACCAAAGAGCAGAGGCTTCTTATTACAGAGTTAGTACATTCAAACTTTGCGACTGCTGTTGTGAACCTGTCATTTTACTTACTCCTCTTGTTATATAGACTTCCTTTATCCATTCTTATAATTTAATTTCCTCTCATTTATGCTATTAAGTCATGATATGTATGTGCCACGGTTAGCTTGGGATCCATTCGTGGTTCTAGGTCTCATTTCTCGACTGGGTCCTAGCTCGGTCGTGACAGAACTTCCCAAGTATTGAGTAGTTTTCCTCAAAGATAAGAATCTTAGTCTATCCGATGTTTGGCATATTTTTCTATGCCCATTTGCCATGGATTTTGCCCATCTTTTACTTTGTTTTGAGTTCATAATCCTTAAAAAATGCATAAATTCATGTGTTTGTGTGTTTTGTATGCTAACAAATGATTTGAGATGGTTTGAGCAGGGAAACCAGTTCAGAAAAGGACCCAAAATTAGCTCAACATATGAAGATTTGAGAAGCCGAGAAGAAGGATCTAGGCTACATTTGGCGCCCATACCAGTCCTCAACTTCGCCGAAATATGCATCAATTTCCGAGGCTATGGATGACGCCTAGTGCCGTGTCCCGAACTTTAGAGATGTTTCATTCAACATCTTGGTGATGAGAGCGAGCCCCGTAGCAATCCATAGAGAAATTTCCTCAAAATTCTCGGTGAGATAGATGGGCTGGGCTCTAGAGAGTGTCTTAGAGCTATGAAATTTGACTAACACTCCCGGTTTGAGTGGCACGGGGCACCTGGATGACGAAGTGCTGAAATTTGGCTAACTAGGATGGGGTCACGCTACCGAGCCAAAACTTCAAAGGAAACGGATCCATCCCCAAGAGAGGTAGGGCGGCACGCCATGCTATTCTATTTAAATTGCTAATTTTAAAGCTAAGTATTGGAGGGCATGATAACGCTCAAACCATACCTCCTATTGAAGTATGAAGCGGCACGTTGAAAGTCAACAAAGAACCCAACTAAGAGGTTGTAACAACCCACAGGGAATATGGAAGAGCTAGACTAAAGCCGTGAAGAATTTGTTGAATAGTTACTCCAAATTGGGGCTCAAAGAAAACAATAATTAAAAACAACCGTTGAAATTTTTGGCTGAAATCAAGAATGAAAGATAACTAGGGGTTTGTGTTCCCCATGGGTTGATAACCTTGGGTATACATACGTGATCACCAATGCTTATTTAGAACTATAACTTAGTTTCATCCAAAGTAGTTCATCCCTATTGAATGACTATACTAATCATCAGTTGTGTATCATGATGATTGCAACCAATCATATCAATATGTCCCAAATTTAACTATCCCGTGACCAATTACTCGCTAATATAATGATAATCAATATTAAGGCTTTGTTGTAATTCTCTTCCTAATCTCTATCTCTAGGCTCAAGTGGGTACTGGACGACTCGTGGTGCCCAATATGAAATGTGCTGAAATTTTCTTCAATTACAATAGATAACTTCACTGGTCATCAGAGACCTAATGACTCGTGACGTCTTCCTGCTGCTATTGAACCAAGATTTCTCTTGATTGGTCACTACTAGGACACCACGATCATGGTGTACCTGTCACGACCCGGAAATGTAGGGACTCCGATCTTAGACCCGAATTGTAGACACACTGGACAAGGGACCCCAAGATACCTCAAGTCGATCCATGGCATAAGCGTTCAAATAACTCATTCAATAAACTTGAAGAAAACATAATTATAAACTCGCAGGAAGTCAAACGACACATAACAACAATAAATATGCTAAGCCGAACACACTAAGTCTTATAAGCCTCTATCCGACGAGCTGATGGGACAACAACCCTAACTAGCTCAACAATACTAAAACCGAAAGGACATCCAAACAATCAAGGTCTAGTCCTCTAAAGAGATGAGGACTCGCCAATAAAGAAGGTGATAACTCCGAACAAAGGACTATGAACGGGCTGAACCTGAGAATGGATCCCGCATCATGAGATGATGCAACTTAGAAAGTATGTCCGTACGTGGAATGTACCGAGTATGCAAGCTAGCAAAACCACTTAAGTAGCATAAATCATTTAAAGAAATTCATATCATGTTTTTAAGTGTAAGTAGAAGGCTACATGCATTCATTCCGAAATCGAGACTCTTATCATAATACACCATGCATAGCTTTAGAACATCATGATCGACTTGAATGACTTAAAGCTGAAACATACATTTATATCAAAAAGTCAACAACGAAATAAACTCATTTTTGAACATGCATGACAAGATAATTATCATGAAAGTGCATTTAATTACGCAATCCGAATGATTTAGACAGTGGAGACTCGCCACTTAACCTACATACCACAATAGAGCTTACGTGGTCCCAACTATCACACTCAAGTGGGTAGAGCCGTCCATAACCCTGCCACGGTGGCGATGGACGATACCATGATATCAATATATCATGATGAAGGGCTAATCGGGCCGGCGATAGCTCACAAGCGGGAGGTACCAATAATATAATAGAGTAATTAAACTACATTGGCACATAGTTTTGGGGCATATGTAATCTAACCTTAACCCGCTTCTGCTAGACTTTCTCCAAAACATGCAATGCTCTACATTGTATTTAATGAAGTTCAATATCGTCTATTGACGAAGCTCAAACATGAAATCATGCATAACTCAACATCAGATAAAACGTAAGCCTGCAAATTCAAACGCAAGTGCACGTGGTCGAACAAGTAGTAAAACAGCTCAAGTAAAGTAAATCACTTAAAAACATTTAAGAATTTTAAAATAAAACCAAACAAATAAAAAAAATAAAAAATATCTTTAAAAAATATATAATTTCTTTGATTTTTGAACTTTTTATTTTGTTGTTATTTAAATTAATCTAAGACAAAATTATAAAGTGAGTCCCTAACTATAGTAATGAGCAAGCCGAGGCTAAAACTAACATGTGAAGAAATTCCATCGACACAATTCAGTTTAATCTTTCCTTCGATTGCTAGTCAAGAATGCATTATTGCCTATGGATTGAAACTTTTGTATTCTACCCAACTTAAGAATCATGAACCTTCAACCTACATTTCTGTGATAAAAGAATTTCATGTTCTAGCCAATCAAAACCGATTCCTTAATTGACTAATACGACTTTCAGATATTTTTCTATTCTGAATATAAATCAATTCTCAATTTTCCCAAATTAAGAAGAGCACATATCCTACCAATTCACAACTTTCCAATTCTTTTCCTTTTCAAGATCAAAATTGGATTTTTTAGATATACATTAACATTGGCCAAACATTAATGCAGT